>OZ038480.1:140718311-140725811 GCA_964036315.1 Acanthosepion esculentum
TATCTCATAAAAATTATGAAAATAAATCTATGTTTTATCAAATATTTTTCCTGCCTAACATTATTCCCTTTTGCTTCACACTTCATTGCTTTCTCTCATTTTGCCTATATTTTTATATATTGTTTGCTCCTATGTTTTACTTTAAATTTCCGTCGATTCTGTTCTTTTTTTGATTCTTCGTTCTTCAAGACTGGGTATCACTCAAAGCTAGTGCCCAGTCTACCTTACTATTTTATCCATAAATGTAATACAACATATTTGTGTCTTTCCCAAGGTCATTAGAACGCAAATAATCCCATGCGGTTGGGCCGATATTTGAACTCGGCGCGCAGATTCTATTTTCCCTAACAATCACCTTTAAGTCACGAGACATTCTTCTCCTTTTTAATAATTTCAAATTCTCTTTCAGCTTTACATATTTGGCGCGCTTCTTCCCACTTTCTAACAGTTAATTTTTTCCGAAGTTTTCACCCTTATTTATCTTTTCTTTCTTTCTTTCTTTCTTTCTTTCTTTCTTTCTTTCTTTCTTTCTTTCTTTCTTTCTTTCGTTCTTGCTTTCGTTCTTGCTTTCTTTCTTTCTTTCTTTCCGTTTAACTTTCTACATTTTCTATATATTTTATTTCTACTTTTACATTTTTTCCCTATCTTCATTTTTTAGCGTCTGTATTTCTTTTCTTTCTACTTTAGTCTTTTTTCCTGTCTTTCTTTCTTTCATTCTTTTTTCAGTCTCCGAATTTGCTTTCATTTTTATTTCTGCGTTCTTATTTCTGCTTGACAGGAGTTTTCAACTCATTGCACATATGTTTTTCTACTCTGATTATGTTTATCTTTCCATACGTGTAAAAGGCTGTCGAATATTCCATGGCACGTCCCACGTTTCTATTTTTATTCCGACATTTTTCTTTTTTCGCGCCTCTTTTCTGCTTTACCACTTACTATTTGCCAGACGCCTCTGAGAAAATTTCGATCAACAAAATGGCGGACATCCTTTTACACTTTCTTGTCTTCCTTTTTCTCTTGATAATTGCAGAAACAACCGATTTTTACTTCAATTTAATTTAATTTACTTTAAATTTAACTGAATGCTTCTTCGGTTTGGTTCGTCCATATCAGTCTGTTTTTTGTTCCCAGTTTTTTCTATTCTAAAAACTTGTATATTTTTTCTTTTGTCATAAGCATGTCTATGCAAGTTTAATTGATTTTAGATATTCTCTTCTTGTAGAAAGACTGTTAATAATTCTATAATCGTTTTTACTAAATATTTCATCCTGACAAAAGAATGATTATATCTATTTTTTCTTTCATATTTATCTTTAATAACATCTTTTGTAATGCAATTATTTCATTTTAGTACTTATTAAAAACCATTTACGCCTTTTGGTCAATATTGCTTCTTCATTTTATGAAGTACTTTTAGTAGTTTTACCTTTTTACATACTTCTTCACCTTTATATGCACAGTTGCTACAAAGCAGTAGCTGTTATTTTTGCCACATGTCGCTGGTCATGTTTAATCTTATCAGCAGACTCGTCGACATAATGTGAAAATTCAAATAATAAAACTAGTTATAATAATATGTACATTCGGCGAAACGTTTGGAATCAAGACGTAAAATATATTAAAAGCAAGCAGAGATGATGATGATGATGATAATGATGATGATGGTGATGATGATGACGAGGATTGTGACGGCAGCGATAATTTTTTTGTCTTTCAAATTTGCAATAATTAAGTTTCCTGAGCAATTCATTATTTTCACTTGTTTTTTTTTAATGTTTTTTGTAAAATTATTTGTCAGTATCTTTTTCTGTTGTTTAATAGGTGTTTTGTGGGTATGGTATGACGAGGATGGGTTTTAACTTCAAAAACCACAGAACCTCAGGCTCCAGACCTTGTTTCGACTTAAAACTCATTTATCTTACTTCACTTGCCAAGACGATTTAAATGTCGCAATTTGATTTTAAGAATCGTGTCTATAATAAGAATTATAGATAATTAGCCAATGGCAGAGGCGTTCACTTGTTTTATTTTTCTCTTAGTTTTATCCAGTCATTCTTTTAAAATAATTCTCTGGTATTTTTAGTTTTATCATTTAACATTTTAAAGATTATAGTTGTCTATATTTTCCAAAATCTTTCTTTCTTTGTCTATTTCTTTTCTTTTTTTTCTTTTAAATCTCTATCTTTATCATTTACGATCTTTATTTCTCTGTCTTATTTTCTTTTCCTTCTCTGCTCTCCTTTTTTTTCTTTTGTTATTTTTCATTCGATTTTTTTTACCCAGCTGGGTAACAAAAAATTCATATGGATGAAAAATCCTGATAGTTATATACACACTTCACTCTGTTTGCATTTGTTCTATTTTTCATTTTTATCTCTACTCTCTGTTATAGATTTTCTTCTTCTCAAAAATATTCTTATATTTTTATATCAATAAATATTTTACTTTTATACCGTTTTTGTATTTTCTGTCTATAAGCCTCTGCCTGACAGAAATATAAATCAAGATGGTCTATAAAATATAACAACACAAATCACAACCACAATTCATTAGTATTGATCTAATTGTTTATTTAAATATGTCACATTTCAATAAATACTAATTTGTAAAAACATTTAGGAAGGAAATCCTGTTTCTTACGACTTTCACGTTTTTTGTTGATTTCCGATTGTACTGATTTATTCATTTATTAGATTATTGGTGATCATATTTGTCTGACATCATCAAATCACGAATTATTACGTGTGTTTATACTGTTTGAGTTTTATGCAATCTCAAAAATCACCATGAGTCCAGCTTCTACTTGATAATAAAGATTATCACAGGAGGGCATAATCAAATTAAGGTTATATAACGTTCATAAATGCATTGATGCGTAAATAAAATTCTTTCATCTTAGTTCAGTTGTTATTGTTTTGTATTATTCCGACTCTCGGGTCGCATTTATATTAAGAAAGCATAACGGACTGGAAATTAAAAACGATTAAAGAAATTCTAGCAACAAAAGAAATCTGTAATGACAAAGTAATTATATTATGAAGCAATTCGTACTAATTCAGATATTCAATTTTATGGTTTAATTCTCTAGACAAATGTTAAGTCACTCAAATATTATTGAATGAACAAGAAATGGCATCCGAGGAATAAAATAAAACAAGTCATGCAATCATTATCAGTCCCCAAATGAATATAGACTAAGTGTACGTGACTGAAACTTTGTTTATAAAAACATATATGAATATAAGAATAAGTTTGAATAACTTGAATAAATCAAAATATATTTCTCATCGCAAAAATTAAAAAAAGGTATTAAAGACTTAGTAAAAAGTATATATTATACAAGATAATTATACATACAAATATATATTTTCTTGTGTAGGTTCTAAAAATCAGTTATACCATTTTCTATTACGAACATATATAGTGGACGTTCTCCTTGGTTTCAGCTTATGAGGGCCAAAAAGTTTCGCTTAAAGCCGAACCGCTAAACAGTCCACTTATAATACGATTTGATTACTGCGATGAATGCTTGGGTAGAAGTATAAAATTGGCGTCAAAATCTCATCATTTTAAAATTGAAATGTCTAAGATGTAAACCGTAAATTCTATGTTAACAGTTTCTTCTGTTACACTTCTCTTCCGGCTTCTTGCTTCCTAGTCAAATTTTATCTTCAAAAATGTAAACGCATTGTCAATCATTACTTTCTGTCTGTTTTTTTATTGCTCTTTTTCCTTTAACAGTTCATTTTCCATATTCTCTCACACTCAGTAACCCTCTTGCGTCTTAGTAGCTTTATTGTCTTGCTGAAGGTGAAATTATATATATATATATATATATATATATATATATATATATATATATATATATATATATATATATATATATATACTGTACCTATGAACTATAATGGGTATGTTCCAATTCTCATAAATACGTTCGACACTATTGTAATTGGTAGGTAATATGCTGTCTAAGTAGTCCATCACTAGCAGTAGTTTACCTACTTCACGCCGAGTATTGTATTTTGTTGATGTTATAAAGATTACCAATTCATTTCCAACCTCTGTTTTAGTTCTTCCTCACTCAGTAACATTTTTTAGTTTAATATATATATATATACATGTAGTCATTCACAGACAAATTGTTTCGTTGTATCACAACTCATCAGTTTGGCTAGAAATCCGATCGCTTTAGGCCGGGACCGAAACCAGACCGATGGTAACAGTCGAAGATTCTAACCCCTAGGCCATCGAGGAGAGAAAGGCGAATTTTTGCATATTTATTTTTCATAAACACACCAGTCCCTTAGAGAACTCAATCGGTTTTGAGAATATTGCATTATTAGATTGATAACACATTTATCACAGTATCTCACTGAATAACTTGCGATTTATCTAATAATCGCTGTATTAAATTGCGCATCAAAAATCTACATAAGAAAACCAAAAATAAGAAAACCAAAAACAAAAAAACGACAAAAAGCACAAGAACTTCTGCAAATATTTTTAAAAATATGAAACACAAAAATAATATAAATTGTAAAAAATGACAACAAATTTTACAAACATTAACCATAAAAATATTATTCAATTCAGAAAAAAACATGAAATATATTTTAAAACTAAAATAACGTTTTAAAAAACGACCCATAAACGAACCCATGACGGTATGATATTTAAAACCAACGCGTAAAAACGTATAAAATAAATTGACATTTCTAACCATTTTTTTGAAAAACAAGTGAACTCTTAAAAACAAGTGAACTCTTAAAAACAAGTGAACTATTAAAACCGAATGAGCTCCGAATCTGGACAATATTTAGACAAATTCATTCATGATGTCAAAAACATATTAAGATTGAAGAAAATGTTAAAATCCTTCAATAAAGTACTTTTCTATGCTTTTAATAAAACTTTTATCAGTGAAAAAATGCTGACCAACTACATTTTATTTAAATATTTATGTATGTATATGCGTGTGGCAAATTATATTAGGAGCGAAACGTAATCTAGCAGTTCTAGAAATCCTTAGGGCAAAGTAACTGCATTTAGTAACGATACCAAATTTAATATTAACCATCTGAATTGGAATATCTTGAAACGAAATTATAAAAAGGAAAACACACACAAGAATACGCATATATGCGTGTGCGTGTGTGAGCGCATGCGCGTTTTTGAGGTTGGCTTAATTCGCCGGAATGCCCTTAGAAAAGGCATAAATATATTCTTTCCCACATAGTATAATTATAATAAACATGGCAAGATTGTAACTTTCTCATTCATAGAGAAATCTGCCTTTGTAGACAAATTCATACTAGGAAGTATATCAATGGCATCACTTATATCAAAATTTGTTCTTTTGATTCACTTCAGATGAACCGTTCCAGCTGTCATGGACGCCACCTTTCTGCCAAAACATAGGTCTGAACTTTACTTACCTCAATTTCACTTATAAACAATCTGTTCCGTCTTTGAATGGAATTATCATCATCCCTTGGGCGGATGGTATATATATATATATATATATATATATATATATATATATATATATATATATATATATATATATATATATATATATATAGGCAATAGAGGCATGCAACGGTAATGGTAAATGGCGCCATCTTAACTTAATGACACAGAAATGTCCAGACCTATATCAGATCAGTTATGCTTTGACATCTGTTGAGTCAAAGTGAACACCGATGAGGTTGGTCGTGGCAAGACGACGTGTATTGTTGGGGAATGGTGGAGAGAGCTAGACATACATTTAAAATCTAACACTGCGGGGACATTTTACATCCATCGGTCTGTGATGTTATATGTTTACAGGGAATGCCGGACTGAAAGAATTACCGTTCACCGTGGACAGCATCATGGCCGACTACAGGTCCTTAATGGCCTGTTTCGAATTCTTCCTGGTAACATACTGACTCAAATTACATCTAAATCCAATGCAGGAGTTACAAGATGTATATTCAGCATATAATTTGAGTGTTCCAAGAGACATGGGATCAAAAGATACGCTAAGGTTCCCCTTTTTGCATCGCGACATCAAACACAATGACCCCGGCTCTATAGATAATTTTGACTGATAGCAGAGTCCGTTGTTGCGTAGGACATAGACCGCGGTTGTCAACAAGGCACCGTAAAGGACAGTGGTGGTTATATAATGGTGTGGGTGTGCTCATGATGCATGAGTTCAGTTCGCTGATTCGCATACACACTTTTTTCAGTGACCTCTAATATTGTACTGTTATATGACGAGTGGCACCTATGCATGGACGTTGAAAACCCCAACAAACATGGGTTATGCCAGTAGGATAATGCACAGTGATATAAATCCAAATTGCTCAGAGCTGATTGAAGGTCATTCCAGAGTGTTGTGTGCATATTGGCCCGACGTTAGCCCAATCAACAGTTTATGAGATTTCGTAGAGAGATCTATTCGCACGTAAGATCTGCACCTAAAGTTTTATTTTAGAATTTTATTTTGATCCATTATTGCTGTTTTCCGTTATCTTTTTATGTTAACGTAATTATAAGCTGATGCAATCCCAAATCAAACTGACGGCTAATTTCTTTCAATGGCATTAACTTTGGCTCATTCATCAACAAAAAATTGATAAAAGCCGCTCCCAGCTATCACCCTCGAAAAAGTGACCAGTATTTGCAGAAGCTGGAAGAATGTATCTACATTTGGAATTGCTATTCAAATCTAACTTCTTATTCACTGGATTGTTTGTTCAACCATGACTATGGTATCACCGTTTGAGTTACACATTACTGATACATTATTCCCCCCTATTGTCTGATTAATTTATATGTTATCACGCTTAATTTCTTATATATATATATATATATATATATATATATATATATTCTACTTTTGAATATCAAAGGTAAACCCGTGCTTCTACTCCGCCTCCTGCGTCGTGCTTGACTTGATATAAAAGTCGTTTCTGTGACGGCCCAGCCCTGTTACCACCGCCTTGCACCTGTTAATTTCACTTTTTTTTTCTTCTTCAATGGGAGTCTAGCATACGTCATAGTTATTCAAATTACACGTTCGCTCATCTGTTTCGATTTTATTTTAAATTTCAGTTCATAAATTTCGTTTCACTTTTTTTTCATTTCTCGGACAATACCTTTACATGAATCGAACCTTTAACTTTTACCCTGAAGTAACTGGGTCATCCATTATCTGTAATTCATACTTCTTCCCGGGTCTCATCTCCGGGATTAGGTGATCCGCTGAATTTCATTAATACTAGGACATGTATGTTTGTATTTACGACTGTCACATTTTATAAACAGGATTGAACTCGATAACCGTTGATCAACCGACACCACAGAAATGTCTTTCGATAAACTGTGATCTCAAAGATCTTATGTATTAATATCAGCCAGGGTCTTTTTTCTCGTTTTCTTTTTTCATTTAAATTTTCAATAAATAAATTCAGTTATAATGAAAGAAAGAAAGAAAGAAAGAAAGAGTAT
>OZ038480.1:140730811-140818311 GCA_964036315.1 Acanthosepion esculentum
CGGGTCAGTGTGTTGAGACATTGGAAATTTGCTGCCGTTCAATGCATCGGAACAGCCAGATTACTCTGTAGCAAGCCCAACTACTACTACTACTAGTAATAATAATAATAATGATGATGATGACGATGATGATGACGATAATATTAGTACTCGGATTGATTGGGAATGATTCCGATAGACTAATTGAAAGGATTCTTGGTAGCTCATGCCTTACAGAAATACAAACATTGTACTCACATGTACAGCTTACTCATTACGAAGTGCTTTATCTATGCTAAAGGTGTGTGATCTTAGGGTTTTTTGTTGTCTTTTACAGAAAATGATCAGTGGAAGATTTCATGAAGCCATTTCTCACCTTAGGTCTCTGGTTGGGATCCAGAAGGAAATATGTATGCAATAGAAATGAAAGGAAGTAATAATAATAATAATAATAATAATAATAATAATAATAATAATAATAATAATTAAAAAAGCGTCTCCTCGTAGCAGTCATTTGCTGAAGGTTGCAAGACAATTACTGCTGATAGGAAGAAGAAATTAAGCAGAAAGCACTAATAGTAATGATTATAATAATAATTTTAGGAGTGGTAGTGATGATAATAATATATGATTTGTATATATGTATATGTATGTGTACTTGTATATGTATACATGTATTATATATATCCGTATATGTGTACACTGATTAATATAAAGCCACAAATTAAAATTAACTTTTAGATTAATAATATTTTAATTTTAAAGACATGTTACTAAGTTATATTATTTGTTGATATACTTAATATGTAATCGGTACTTATTAGTTTTATTAATTTTTGACGCAAACCTTTATCTTTTTTATCTGATTCAGGCAGAGCATTAGACAGTTATAAGAATCTTATTGCCGATTAGACAATCCGTGACCGGTTGGGTCACTGACGGTTCAGGTTATAAAACATTGGAAAAAACTGTCTATCTGAAGAAAGTTGAAATAAAAATACTCTATAAACAATTCGTATTCTTAAATCTTATTCCCTTAAAATATTTTTAAATTAGATTAACTTAAAAATATTAATTTTACATGCCAAAAAATATTTTTAATTCATATTCACTTGAATATAATTCTTTAAATATGACAAAAATATGTTTTTAATATTGTTCGCTTAAGGAATGCTGAAATAGAAATAATCACAGAGATGTGGAAACACACTTAAATAATTATGCGCGATTCACAGACTTTTAATTTTACATATATATATATATATATATTGTCATCCACAGCCAGGCTGTTTCGCTGTATCACAGCTCATCAGTGTGACTAGACGTCCGGTTGCCTCTGGCCAGAATCGAAAACCGGCTGAATTCGCGTCAGTCGGAAATTTTACCCTGAAGCCGTTGGCTCACGGCAGAGAAGAAGGTGAATTTAAGCGTATTTATTTTTAGATAAACACACAGTGACTGAGAGAACTCGATTCGATTTACCGAAGAGTCTTGCATTATTAGCCGTAATAGTCACTGTTTACAAACCCACACATCCTCCCCAGAGAGCTCAACCGAAATAAATTTTTCAGGAGCATATATATTTTCATCCACAGACAGGCTGTTTCGCTGTATCACAGCTCATCAGTGTGGCTAGACGTATATATATATATATATATATATATATATATATATATATATATATATATATATCGGAAGAAGAAAGAGAAACAAAGACGAATGCAATATTAGTAGTGATGATAGTGATGGTAGTGGTGATGATGATGGTCGTGAGGACTGCGGTGATAGTGACTTCTCAGTTATTTTTAAGCATATTTTGCTATTTATTTATTTATTAGTAATTTATATAATTTTTTTTTATTTATAAACGATACAATACAAACACTAATAATAAACTTTTCTTTAAATATTATTATTAATTGTATATTAATTGTATTTATGGGAAAATATATTCGTGTACTAACAGGATTAGAGATATTTGAATATAGTTTCATCTTATTTAACATAAAAGTGAAAAAGAGAAAAAGTCAAAGAAAATTCTGATGAAAATTGAAGTTATGTCGGAATATGGTGAAGCACGTCGTATCTCCTTGGGATCCAAACATTTATAAATAAAGATGTTTTACCGTTATTGTTAGTAATAGCAACAGTAAAAAAAATAATAGCAGAATGAGGCCTAGGCCCCTGAATGTGATGACCTACCATGGTATGGATATGCTCATACGCCCACAAACCAGCCCCCACGTATAGGTAAATACAACCTAACTATAATACTAACACAACGAAAAATATTGATATACCGCATTGGTCGTCACGAGAGTCAACAAGGACCGCGACCCCCAGTGAGGAACCAGACTTGAATCGAAAAGTCTGCAACTGGAACAAACTCTACCCAACTAGAGGAAAACCACGCTGATGACAGTCCTTACAGAGGCCCACAAAAAGAACATTAAATAAATGGTCTACGGAAGAGTATATTGAAGTAATTATAGCATTTTACACCGCTATGATAAATCTGACAAGGACAACAACAACCAAAACCGCCTATAATATCTGTCGAGAAAAACGTGCCTCAAACAGACTAAACATCGATGCCAACAAACTAGCCAATGTCAGGCGCGACATCATCATGAAAGAAAGAATAGCTGATATTGAACTCGAAAGCATCCGAGAAAACATCCAAAAATAGATTAAATGTTAACATCGAGGTATTAAATGCCAACAACCCAGAGGAGACACATGGAGAGGAACAAATAAAAACTAGTTGTAATAATCCCTCTGAGGTAGACAAGCAAATAAAGGGAGATAATAACGAATATGAGAGAGAAACAGAGATGACAAAAACATCCGATATAAATGGAAGAATGTAAAGGAAATATTTTTCGAGGAAAGACCGACAATTCCAAAAGTAAGAAGGAACCGTCAAGTGAAGGAAACCATCATCCTTGCTAAGAGACCGATGAACCTGACAGAAATTAGTCATCTTATATACACAGCCTCAGCAATGATCGCAGAAAAAATTGGTGAAAAAGTAAAAAACACAACGTAAACGAAAAGGAAAAATACCAGTCTGGAAAGAAATAATAGAAACCGAAATAAATAAACTACGGGGACAATTGTCACTTCTAAGTGAAGTAGACAAGGGCTCCAAAATAAAGAAAGAAAAAGGCGACAACTGAAAGGAACAACACACACATATAGAGTGCCAAATCTGGATGGATATTAATATTACTGAAACAAATGCTGTCATCTGCAAAGCCAAAAACCAGAAAGCACCAGGAATAGACCGAATAGCCAATTTCTGGATAAAAACCTATCTAGCACCCTGAGCACACAATGATATAATCATAAACCCAGAAAATGTCCATGGTTCATGTAGGGAGTAACATAACTGCTCCCCAAAAACAGAAGAAACACAGAACCCGAAGAACTAAACGCCCATCACCTGCCTACAAACAATGTACAAGATCCTCACATCTATAATAACCGAGAGGAGATACAACTTCCCTGAGAAAAAGAATTTGCTCCCAGAAGAAGAGAAGTGATGTAAAAGAGGAAGTTATGGCTGTAAGGACCAACTAATTATCAATGAAACAATACCGGAAGAGATGAAAACAAAGAAAACAAACTTATTGACAGTATGGATCGACTACAGACAGGCGTTCGACAGTGTACTACACTCATAGATAGAGAAGAGCCTAAGAATATACAGTGTATATTCCACAACGGTCAAATTCATAACGGAGAGCATGAAAAACTGGAAGACTACACTAAATCTAAACCATACAAACGGATCATTAACATCGAGACCAATGAACATCAAAAGCTGAATTTTCAAAGAAGATTCATTGTCACCACTATTCTTCTACCTTGCATTAGCGTCAGTCAGATGCCTACTGAAAAACAATTGCTACGGATAAAAGTCACAGAATCACCTATTCTATCTTAAAAAGTTTGCCAAGGATGACAACCAGCAGCCAAAACTACTCACCATCGTCAAAAGCTTCAGCGAAGGTATTATGATGAGGTTAGGAATCGATAAATGTGCCAAAGTGTTTTAATCTAGAAATGGTTACTGAATGAGGAATAACAAAAACGGAGGTTGGAAATGAAAATGGTAACCTTTATAACTTCAGCAAAATGCAATACTCGCCAGCGGCGTGAAGTAGGTAAACCACTGCTAGTGGTGGACTACTTAGATAGCATATTACCCCCACTTACAATAGTGTCCAACGTATTTATGAGGATTGAGACATACCCATTAGTGTTCCTAGCTTCAACAAAGAAGCTGCACTCTTCAAGCTTAATACAGATTAATATGCTAAAAATCCTATCAACAAAAAACAGAGAGAATGCCATCTACAGCAAACGAGTAAAACAGAAATCAATACAACTTTGCCAAATGAAATTACAAAAGAAAACTGGCAAATACATAAAAAGAACAAAAGAGGCAGATATGGATCAACAGGAAACACATCAGTAGCTGAGGTGCACCGGGCTGAAAACTGAGACAAAAGGTCCAATTATCGCAGCTCAGGACCAAAGCCTCGCAACCAGATTGTCTCACTGTCATATAATGAAGGATAGAACTAATCCGAAATGCAGGATCTGTGAAAAATATGATGAAGCTGTCGACCATATTATCTCAGGATGTCCAGAAATAGCAAAAAATGAATACACCTATTGACATAACAAGGTAGCCACATATGTGCACGGAAAGATATGCAAGATGCTCAAAATCGAAGGTGCTGAGAGATGGCATGAGCAACAATCAGACACAATTAGCCACAATAACGATGTAACTATCCTCTGTAACATGCCAATTCAAACTGACAGGAAAATAAAAACCAACAGACCTGATATTATAAAAGGCAAGAAATTCAGGAAGTATATGTTTGCCGACGTAAGAGTACCATCTGAGAGAAACACCTACATAAATAATATCGGAAACTTGTCCAAATACAAGGACCTGGACATCGAGAGTAACAAGAAGTGAGGAATGAAAACTGAAACTGTACCAATAGTAAACGGAGCTCTGAACCCCGTGAGAAAAGGAATGGACAATTTTACTAACAGTTTCTTCGGTAACATCAATATAAAAGTTGCCCAGAAGATCGCCCATATACTATGAAATATCGTATCAATTAAACGACCATTCTCCTATAGGGCCCAAGGACCATAGTTTGAACCCAGGCTGTACAAGATAAAAAGCAGGAAAAATAACATACATAAATAATAATAATAATAATAATAATAATAATAATAATAATAATAATAATAATAATGGGTCTTGCGATAAAACTACTAAAAGAGATGCAAACATTGTATTTATCATCGTTAGCGTGGTTGCAGCATTTTCAAAGTAACTTTAAGAAAAAGGCGAGAAGAATTGAAGAAGTATTTGCTTGATAAAATGAAAATCATGTTGTTGAAAACAACATAGTTCTTACATTTATCAACATATCAAAAGTGATGCGAGTACTCGTATGATTGCATGTTGGGTGAGGCATACGATAGAGGAGTGGCTAGCAAGCTAGTGACAAACTATTAGAGTAATGAATTTGATCTCCACAGATTTTCTCTTCATTTGATATTATGTTGTTATACATTTTCTAATGATAATCTCTTGATTCGTGCTTAAATTCACTAGGAAATAAAAATGAATTCTTCGTAATATGGGGAACAGTAAAAAAACAAACAGAAATAACTAGAGAAATAGTGACGAGAAAATAAAACATAATCAATAACAACAACAATGTAAGAAACGGGAGAACATCAGGTACTCGACTATGACCTGAAAATAGTTTAGTTCGGAACCAACCCAATGACACTCAGAGCAAAAATTGAAGAACTGAATATTAGAGAAAAATTTGTGAGTGTCCACAAAAACGTATTTCTTGCGACTGCAAAATTCCTGAAGAAGCTACAAGAGATTTGTGCAGAGTTACTCCCACTCGTGCTACATCACCAACAACGAGACTCCTGGTAGGGAGAGGCAGGCGCATTAAATGAATAATTCCGATTTCAGGAAGAATGTCAATAATTGATTCACGGCAAGATGTACCATTTGTCGTCTTGTCGTCTCTCAATAATATGCGTTGTGTAACCAGTAAATTCTTGGATAGACGATTTGAAAATTTTTGTTCGTTTTATTCTCATATAAAATCAATCAAAATTATTTTGAAATGTAAAATCCTACGTCCAGAAATACTCATACTACAAAATATATTATAACGATATCTATGTAATCTGAAGCACTGTAAATATTCTTAAATAATGTTGAAGTATCTGAGAATATTAACTGCTTGTCGATCCGACTAACCTGCAGGGAAATTCGAACTGAACACTTTAATTAATCCATTGGGATAGATTGTTCTCGTTCCGCTATGTCCAAGGATATCTCGTCTTGTTCTTTTTCTAGTATTTTTACTTATTGTTCGCCCCATTTACACTGAAACCAGGTACACTCTTCCCGGTCCAGGAACTGAACTTGCAAATACTATAACACCAAATTCATTACCCAACAATTTAATCCACTAGGCCTGGCCTAAAGTGTTGTTCCGTGAATCGACAAGTACCTGATGAAGACCGGAGGACACAACGGCCGAAACATTATAACGATAAAGATAACGATAATCCACATGCGAATAATATAAATAATGATAATTCCGCATTACAGAAATTCAGGCAGAAATTACTCCAATATAGTTATGATCTATTATACTGATAATGAAATATTATTAGCAAATGAATGATAACAAGAATTGTAATCTCATCATCCCACCACACACGTGTGTTGGTGCGTTTATGCGTGTAAAATAGGATGCTGAAAAAATATTGGCCGTACCTATAAGTCTAAATGTGACAAAACAATAGAATTTGAAACAATTTACGTCGTCACATTAGGGATTGGGAGCAACGAGGACTGTGTAATGATACCTCACTTCTTCCCGTAGTGTTTTAAGGACGACATTACTTACGTTCAGATGCAAGACTCGGTGGGATTCTAGTTCATTCTACATGGCATACGTGTTAGGTGTGTTGGATAAGAATCTTCATTGTCACGCAACCCCCCAGAAAATAGCTACAACGTTGATATGATTCCCCTGGTTTACTATGTATTGGAATTCTAAGAGAGGAAAACCAACTGAGCGGTCCCACAATACCGAGACACACTGAAGCATATCATCGTTAATTTTATAGCTGACATAACGACCTCATCTGAGCAGACTGGCATATTCGAAGCTTCATCCAGGCCGGACTCAACACTTCCGGTTATGTTCTTGAGTATTTTATGCTTTACTAAGTTGAACATGTATAGATTTTTTTTAATACAATGATTTTCCTATTGAATATCTTTCATTCTCTTTATATTATAAATTCGTTCAAATACACACACAAACACGCACGCACGCACACACTCACACACACACTACTCCTTCCTAATTGCTAAAATATCCACTTTGTAAATTTTATATCACTCTCTTTCATAATAAGCGATGCATTTACTTTTTTGCCTGAGTTCATGCATATGGTCATAATGCTTCTTAAATTGCTGTCAACATTAACAGAGTATTGGATGAAAGATCCACTTCTTGTCGAACAATGCGGAGCTGGTTTCTGAAGTTCCGTAACGGCGATACCAGTCTTGTAACTCAAATTGGAAAATGACATACATCTACAATTAACAATCAATATTTCAAAATACTAGTCGAAAAAAAACACATCAAAGAGTCAGAGAAATGTCTTAGATAATATATCAGCATTACAACAATATCGGAAAATCTCAAGAAAATTGACAAAGTGAAGAATCTTGAAAAGAGAGTTCCACAAGAACTCAATGAAAATCAAAGAGTTCAACGTTTTGAAGTGGGTTCGATGCTGCATCTGCGAATTTCGAATGTTCCATTTCTTGATCCAATAGTGACTTGCGATGAGAAATGAATCATTTATCACTATCGTAAATGATTGGCTCAATGGCTTCAATTCTGGTTCATGTTGCAAGACTTACATTGCAGGATCTCACCGACTTGGGATACGAGACTTTGCCACAACCACCATATTCCCCTGATTTCTCACCTATCGACTACCATTTTTCAAGCATCTTGACAATTTTAAAACCAAAAGACATTCTGTTGTAAAGAAGATTCATAAACTGCATTCGAATATTTATTGGTGTCCAACCCTTTAGGATTTTACTGTCAAGGCATAATAACCTTGGGACTTTGATAGCAGATAAGTATAGATGTTCACTGTTCCTATATTAACCGATTTAAACACATTAATTCGGAAATTAAATTTGATTCTAAAATGGCACATTATTTTCCGTTCAAGATTATATATATATATATAGTCATCAATAGACAGACTGTTTCGCTGTATCACAGCTCTTCAGTATATATATATATATATATATGTGTGTGTGTGTGTGTGTGTGAGAGTTAGAGAGGGAGGGAGTGTGTGCCTCTGTGTGTGTGTGTGTGTGTGTGTGCGTGTGTGTGCGTGCGTGCGTGTGTTGGACGTGGTGCAATGGTTAGCAATTAAGACGGAATATTATAAATAAAAATGTTTAAATGAATGAATATTTTACATTCAGTTATTTAAACCCTTCTGTATCTTCTTAGTGATTCTCGCTATTTTCTTCGCTTTTATCTTCTTAGGTCTTCTTGAAGTTGAGTAATGGTTAACAAGCTACACTCGTATATCTTTCTAACTGAAGTTAGTTTGACCCTCTTTGTTTGAACACTTGCACATTTTTGTTGTAATAAATTTAGTAAACCTCAGTGATTACTGAATGGTGAACGGGATCGTCTTGTAGTACAAATTTGTCACGAATCTACATTCATAGAATCAGGAAATGTACCTCTCTACGGTATATTCACTACGCCGTGTAAATATTGATCTCCATATCATCGCCTGATATATAAACTTATCTCTGGTTTTTACAAATTTCGGTTTAAACAACTTCGCTAGTTTGCGTCAGAACTACATTAGTAGAAGTTCACTATCCGAAACTGGGTAAAGTAAATATGCAATTTACTGTTAATTTATATAGGAATAATTTTCAGCGTTCCCAGACACTGAATATAAAATGGATGGCTGTTTTGTCTCACATTACTTTTTCTATTATATATAGTTCTTTGTAGGTAATTGAAATTCTCTGCCAACCTGACGGCAATGTTTCAAAATTAATGATAATTGATTCTTCTTTTTGCACCTTTTCGTATTATGGAAACTTTCATAAGAACATTCTATTTTCGAATAGCAAGGTAAACGTTTATATAACGTCTTTTATGCTTTTATGATATCCTTTTATGATATCCTTGTAACACGAAATGATTGTCGATACTGGAAAAACCTTTCTGTTGAAAAAAGAAATAAAGTTTAATGAAGAGGTAGATACAGTAACAGTTCATTTGCTGATATTGTGTTAAAGTGCAGCTGGGTTTTGAGTCGGAGTAACTCTGTCCTTATGTCAATTCTAAAACATACGTATTATTGCTTATTTGAATTAAAACTATTAATCGACAGGCTCATAGATAGATAGATAGATAGATAGATAGATAGATAGATAGATAGATAGATAGATATTTCATCCGACTTGTGCCATAGATAATTATGTATTTCCAAATGAGGTGAAGTAAAAGTTGATTTTGAAGGTGAAAAAGGCGTAACTTAATTCTTCTATTTCCATCAGTACCTCCCCATATCCCCTTGTAAAGTACTAACTGAAGTGTAGTAAATATCGGAATAAATGAACAAAGATAGGAGAGAGAGAGAGAGAGAGAGAGAGAGAGAGAGAGTTAAAAATAATAATGTGCAAAGGCAGATCAATACAATTGGGGCCTTGCTTAAATAAGTAGTTGCAGTGTTGACCAAAGTGATGAACAAGTCGCCTGTGCGTGCCGACATACATTTACCAGTCGCACGTTTATTTTTTCCCCGCATTTCAAGTGTTCAGTTATATTTGCTCCAACGAAATCTCTTCTTTCTGTCTTTCTGTTTCTTTCTTTATCGATTGCGGGTGACAGCGTAGGGTGATGTGCTAGGAAGATCTTATCAAGTCTGGCCAGAGTTCGAAGGTGCCACTTTACAAGTCGACAGATGTCTTCTGATTCCCTGACTCTGTGACTTAACCAATATTTTCTGTCGAATAAGTGCCACCTTCTACGTACGCGCTTGCCATATCCTTACATTATGCTTGTAACAAGTGGCCGCTCTCTAGCTCAACTGGCAAACGAAACAAGGACATTCGAAAATGAAACAGAATTACATAACGAGAAGCAAAAGAAAGGAAATGAAGATGAAATGATGTCTTTCATTTTTAAATATGCCTTTTTTAATTTTTACTTTCTCTATTCGTTCAATTAATTTTATCTTATTAAAATTATTTTTAAATAATTAAACTTCTATCAAGCGGTGAAGATGTTTCTTACTTTTTATCCCATTCTTTCTTTCTCATTTACATTCAACGTTCTCGCTCTTTCACTCATTCCTACCAAATAGTTTGTCTGGCAAACATCTATACAGTTTTCTGTGTCTGTTTTTTTCTGTTTTTCACACGAAGTTGAAGTTAACTTCGAGTGACAGACTTGTAGATAATCCATAATTGATTAACAAAGAGATACTGTAATTTATTTTATTCACAATTTGATTTTTATTTAAATCAACCGTAAAGCAACGACTTTTTTTCGCCTGTTTATGAGAGTAAAAGCAAACAAAAATAGAAAAAAAAAACAGAATCAAATGAAATAATGGTTGCTTGCTTCATGCTTGGCGATCAAATACTGGTTACTGTCAATATGTTTATTTTTCTTCTTTTTATCAGAATTATATCTCTTTTTATTGCTGTAAAACATCGTGATGAACGATGTATAGCTTTTCTCCACCCACAAATTTGTCTGTATGCGAATTTATGCGTGTTTTGGAATAATCTACATTTTTTAATGGACTGCTAGACAAGGAGCATAAACAACGTAATGGAAGAGGATTTTCTTTATATGTCTTCCATTTATTTCTTCTTCTTCACACACACACACAGACACACACACACAAATATATATATATATATATATATATATATATATATATATATATATATATATATATATATATATATATAGTGGTTGGCCACTCGTTTCCAAGAATGCCAGATGGGGCGGCGTGCTAATTCCCGTTGCTGACACTTGCCCAGGCACATTTGTGTTTTTTTTCCAACATCCACAGTTACAGTTTCTGGGAGAGAGTGCGTTCTCTAGCGTGGTCTACACTCTGAACAAGGCCAGCACGTCCAAACCCTCGGTCACGATGACTTGTGAATTCGTGCTAGTTCTACTCAATTTCACTCACAATGAGGTATAGTTTTCAGGAACTTTCCTAAGGTGCAGCACTCCTCCAGACCAATAACATCAAGAAGTTACGTTCCTGACAAATCGGCCCCATTGAGATTTGAACTTGGTTCTCATCAGAAAGCGAACATTGTAACCACTCGGCTGCGTTCTTGCCTATCTCTCTCTCCTTCTCTTACTCTCTCTCTCTCTTTATATATATATATATATATATATATATATGTGTGTGTGTGTGTGTGTGTGTGTGTGTGTGTGTGTGTGTGTGTGTGTGTGTATGCAGATATGAGTGTACATTAAAATTCATTGACAATACGTGAAATCTTCACTTTTAAAATTTACGGTTTAAAAGAATAATACTAACTATTTAATTAACTGAAAAACTGAAAAAGAAGGGGATTTTTCAAAAAATAAATATCTGTTGCGCGCAAGAATTTAGAACGTTCGCATTCTGGGATCGATCCCAGCGTGCGGCACCTTTGGAAATCCTGAAAACCATAACACGGGTTGACCCAAGCCCTGTGATTGAAATTGGGTAGACGGTAGGAGGTCGTCGGTAGCTGTACTAACACGAAGTCACAAGTTAGCTTGAGCGTGCTGGCCTTGTACAGATTGGTGATCACTTTAGATAACATGCACTTACCCAGGAACTGTAACTAAGGTCTGCTCAGCATAGTTACAGTATAAAAAACAGGTGACCTCTGTAGGTATTGAATAAACACAAATGCGCCTGAGCAAGCGACTGCAATAGGGATTTGCTAGCCATTCTAGTAGACGGGTATCCTCGAATATGAGTGGCCAACTAAATACTTATATATTCTCAAATATATCCCGTAAATATTACTTATACACATATATGTTTTGAATATAATACATACACAGACACAACTATAACATATGATAATATATATGCAAACAGATATACACACCTACTTACTAGCAACTTTACATTTATGCATATAAATCTGTGCTTAAAAATAAATAAACAAATCTAATGTAAACATGACTAGTTGTGGTAAGTACTAAATCCAATATAGTTCAGTATTTGCCAAATTATATTTATTTTTATATCTACTTTTGAGCATTAATTAATTTATTTTACTTAGTAAATTTCGGTTATAGTATTTTTCAGACTGAGAATTTTTTAAGACAATGATTACATCTTTCTCCATTATCGTTGTAAAATTTAGTTCTTGTCATCATTTCCTACGTAATAATAGGTCTTGTTCCATTATCTTTATTTTACCTGTAATATTTAGAGAGCAGTTTTATTTTTCTAATTTTCATTATTCATGCCTAGTTTGTAGTTGTAAACTCTTTGCGAACACACACACACACACAAATATATATATATATATATATATATATATATATATATATATATATATATATATATATATATATATATATAGATATATATATATATACATATATATATATATATATTATAAATTAATTGATTTAAAATATTTTTTCGCTACACAGTGATAACCATGTTTCAAAAATTTAATTTTGTTATTGAATTAAAGACATTAGTTCCATTTCCTCAAGCGAGTTTTGGAGTAACTTATTCTTTTAAATTTACAGTTTTAAAGGCAGGACAAAGATTCATAATTGAGTGTTTCCAAGGATACCGAGAAATCCATTCATCTAGACAAGGGGCGGTAGCGTGTTCAATTTTGTAAGTTACTCCAAAATTCGCTTGACGAGGAAATGGAACTAATGTTTTTAATTTAATAACAAAATTAAATTCGAAGGTTTTAGCTTCCATTTTTGAAACATGGTTATCACTGTGTAGCGAAAAAATATTTTAAATCAATTAATTTATAATATAAATTTACATTGAGCACTATTGTGTAAAAATAAAAATACCTATAAGAACACCGGATTTTATATCTTACTGTTCTTTCTTTTTATATATATATATATATATATATATGTATATACAAACTCACTTGTGCACACATGCATATGTACACACGCACGCATATATATATGTTCGGATATTCATTGTCATAACTTTATTGATATTATGTTTGTCAGTTATTATTTGTTTAACGATGAGAACAAAGTGTCAATGTCTTTCACACATTCTTATAACTTCTTTACTTATCTCCGAATATATTGACGAAGTAAAAAAAAAACTGTTTCAGCTGGCTGCTAAAATATTACAAATCCTGCATATTATTTACATGAACTCTTATTCCATTTGCATATCGATCGCATTTTGGGTTCGTGTTCTGTGAAAAATAAGGTTCATACCCACTTAGTGCGAAATGTGTCAGTTCCTTTTATGAGCTCAAAAATCTTCGTTTTTCCAGATGAAATCAGTAATTTACCGGTACCAAATATTTTGAAATATTAGGTGCACGAGGGTTTCAAGATTTTTACCAGATGCGTAACTAAATGAAATTTAAAATGAATTTCTGATAGAAATCTGAAAGAAATTTCTGAGAAAACTTCATGATGGAAATTTAAGACAAATTTCCAATAGAAATTCAAAAAAAGATTTTTCTTGAGAAAAATGAATCAGTGAAAGATTTTCTGTTGTTCTACAAAACAAGAATAATATTTTTATTTTTTATTTCAAGTAAAATGAATAATCATCTTTAGACCTGAACTAAATATCATCGAAGTCTGAAAAACATATCAATTGTTTATGGCGCTTCCCTATGCCAAATGCTTTGTTTTCATTCTTACTCTCATCGTATAAGCTGGCTCTCATTATCAGCTGTTTACTGTTTAAAACAAGTATTTACAATCTCTCTTTGATTGCTTTTCTACCCATAGTCAGGCATAAAACGAGAAGATAAAAAGATGACATAACTAATATCACCCCTTGAATTGCAGTTGTTTGGCAGTGACCAAAAAGGCCACGCATGCGCACACACAGTGCAGTTCGATGTAGTTATTTCGACGGCGATGTCTATAGGATTAGCGGTTATTACATCCAATACAGATCGCATTACAAAATGTAATATGCAGACCTTATTGGCACTGTTCCAGCAATAATGGAGTCGTGGATGTCATTACAATATGTCTGCTACAGTTCGGGAGACAGAAGACGCTTTTGATATTAAAAGTATAGGGTGAATGGATGACAGGGTGAATAAATTATTGATCAAACGCGAGAATGTAGGAGGGTGGGAGAAAGTAATACAAAAATGAAAGGAAAGAAATAGTAAGGAGAACAGAAACTTGAAACGAACCAAATATAAAATAATGCTAGGAAATTTAATGAACCAATTCAAATAAGAAATAAAATGGTATAGATCACATGGCATAGGGTGTGTGTGTTTTTTTTTAATTAGGCGTAGAATTTTCGATTCGTTATAGTTACGTAACTGTCTTCATAGAAAGAAAGAAAGAAAGAAAGAAAGAAAGAAAGAAAGAAAGAAAGAAAGAAAGAAAGAGAAAAAAGAGGGAGTCAGAAAGAAAGGAAAAAAAGGAAGGGAGAATAGGAAAAAAATAGAATGCGAGTAAAAGAAAGAGTCAAATAATGAATAATGTGTATAAATTGAAAAGAAAGAAATAAGAAGATAAAATAATGACGTGGAATAAGAAAGAAATAAACTGAACGAATAAATAAGTTACAAAATGAGTTGAGAAAAAATAATAAAAATATAAATAGTCGAGTTAAAATGAAGAATTCAGAAAACTGAAGAAGAATGAAAATAAAGGGGAGAATTAGAATTAAGAAAAAAAAAGAAAATTATAAATGACAAAAAAGAAATAAATGAAAAAAGTAATGAATGAAATATGGATGTGAAATGAAGAAAGAAAAAAGGAAAGATTTAGATATGGTGATGGAGAAAGTAAGAAACAAAAAAAAAAGAACAAACAAAATTGCAACATTGAATGACGATGCCGATTCTGACTGCTTCACACTCATTTCTGAACACCCGCGTCAGTTAAAGCGGCTAAAAGCTAAAACCTATCGCAAACGCCTGCTCCGTTGCATATACCGCAACTATGTTGAGCAGATCTTAGTTACAGTTTCTGGAAGAAATTGGATAATCTGGTATGATCAAGGTTTTGAACAAGGCCACTACGCCCCAGACCTCAGTGACTTACGTGTGAGCAAGACTATCGACGGCCTCGGTGCATTTTCTACAGTTCTTTTTACCCAATTACAATCTAAAGACTTGGGTGCAACCTTTGTGTGGTTTTTAGGCACTTTCTAAAGGTGGCGCGCGTTGGTTTCGCTTTACTAGACCAATAAGATCAGTAACCTCCCTGACGTACTATGATCGTTCAGCCACAGAGATCTTCTGGTCATAGCGCGTCAGGCTAAATGACGGTTACGTATAGGATACAGGTTCGATTCATTTCACACACACAAATACACACACACACACACATATATATATATATATATATATATATATATATATATATATATATATATATATATATACATATATATATATATATATATATATATATATTAGATGGAATAAAGACAAAAGGAAAACTTATATTAGCTGACCCATTTCGTTCATTTTATCAAGGCAAATATACTCTGTTTGAAATTTTTGCGCACATACACACACACATAAGCGTGCGCGCGCGCGTGTGTGTGTGTGTGTGTGTGTGTGTGTGTGTGTGTGTCTGTAGTAACACTCACTCAATCACATATACAGTCGACTTGAGGTCCATGTAATTTCTGTTGTATAACATTCTAAACAATTGAACTTGGAAATTTGTTAATCTTTTTTCATTCTAACCCCACTCCCAGAACGTATAGAGCCTTTTGCAAAAACCGTTTGAATCCAGATATCCCATTTAAAAATCTAGAAATTTTTAGGCAAGCATTTCAGACGTTTTTGAGGATGAAACAGTCATACCATATATGGCGGAAAGCATTTCATGAACCATTCTGGTTTCAAGGTATATGCCACTCAGAATTTTAAGAATCAATTTTTGAAATTTAACCCAGATATTTTAGGTCAGGTTGACATTATATCGTACAAATAAGGTCATAATTGGATTTTTCATCAGCAAATTAGCTGGAAAAGAGGTATTACACAGGTTTGTGAGCTGAATGATTAAAAAGATATATGTCGGCCATATTTGATTTGGGGATCCCGAACACTGAGCTCAGACATTTGGGGTCTTTATGAATTTTGAATTAATACATCATAGAGTAGCATCCATGAAAAAAATCAGCTTTCTATATGTTTTTCCATGTCCAGCTGTCATGTTCTGGAATGAGTCATGGAGAAAAAATTAAAATGAAATGCATATAAAGTCTCTTTAATCAATCAAAATCAAAGATGATAAAAATAAAAAATTCCATATTTTTCTCCATATCTCATTATCTGATGAAGTTTTAATAAAAGCGAAACAGATATTTATAAACCTTTCATATGTTCTTTTATCCTATCATATATATATATATATATATAATATATATATATATATATATATATATATATATATATATATATATATATATATATATATATATATATATATATATATGATGAAAAAATATGGAAAAGACAAAGCAAAATCCGAATATGTAAGTTTACTGTTTTAATTTTGTTTTGCTGTCGACGTCAGACGTTTCGGTCTAGTAGACCATCTTCAGGACATGGTTATTGGCGACATTTATATTTAAGTTAACATAAATATCTCTCCAATAACCATGTCTTGAGTTGTTTATCTTCTAACATGCTTTCTGTTGGTTGTACAAAAACTTGGGATTTTTGTATGCATGTATGTGTGTCATATATATATATATATATATATATATATATATATATATATATATATATATATATATATATAAACACAGGGTGCGGTGGGTAAATTGTCGCCCTTTCATATTTTTAATTTCGTGCATGCGCTTTGTTTGTTTGTTTTTTTATTTTGTTGACTGCCCAGTATGGTAGGTTGAGTTAAACATCGTCTGAGAAAAAATAAGCACCATCTTACAATCCACTACGCCAGAAATTTCAGAGTATGTGGGTGTTAATCTGAGGACAGTTCAGACGATGACGGCCTCATCACACGGAGGCGTACATCAAATGTATTGAGGAAGTAATGCTGCCCAGAGTCGAAGAGTATGGCTGCTGGAAGACCCTATGTCTGGCAACAGGACTCTGCATCATGCCACACAAGCAGCCACGTCTGTCAGACAATTTTTGCGACCACATCACCTCTTTCATCTGGCCACTTAATTCCCCAAATTACAACCCACTTG
Organism: Acanthosepion esculentum; assembly: GCA_964036315.1. Lineage (NCBI taxonomy): Eukaryota > Metazoa > Mollusca > Cephalopoda > Sepiida > Sepiidae > Acanthosepion > Acanthosepion esculentum. The sequence continues at coordinate 140,748,344 of OZ038480.1, forward strand.
ATTATTATGCATTATAACGCGCTCCGTAGCTCTTATGAGTAATGCTTCTGCGACTTGCTGTGACGCCTGTATTTATTAGTCTGAAGTCTGATTCTAAACGGCTTCTTCTTTTCCTGACTTCTTACCTGGAGCCTTTTATTTATACTTATGGACTAGTTCATAAAGTCATCCGGGGGTGTACTATTTATTCACAACTTCCTCCTTTTGAGATTAATACTTTTTATAAATATTTTATTTTTTATTAGTATTACTATCGCTCCCTCCTCCTTCTAGAGAATTCGCCAACGTACTTGATTTTGTAGCGGTTCCGTCTCGGATCCATTTCCAGTTCCTGAGTACACTTTTTTTCTGAAACTTGTCCTTGTAAGTTCCAAGACTTGTTGTAGGACTGGCACATCAAAAACATCATATAGCATTTTTATCGATTTTTCCAATGTTTCATGTCTTTCATCGATGAACCCTTTTCTCAGCTGATTATGTTCAAATATTTTCTCTTTTATCAACTTCCCGATTCTTGCTGATATTATGTCGCCTTCCCGCGTTTCTTTTCCATCATTATATGCTCTAAAGAACACTTTATCGCCGATCTTGAAACTTTTGCTATGGCTTTTGTTATCCGTTCGTTTTTTCCGACTTGTTAATAACTTGTCAAACACCAATTTTACTTTTCTAGCAAACATTAATTCAACCGGTGGCATGCCTGATAGTGTAGTAGGGTTAGATATTATACGGTAAACTCTCAGAAAATTTTGGAATGCTTCCTCTTTTACTTTCCCAAGACTTGTTTTCTTCAACGCTCTTTTGAACATTCCCATAAATCCTTTTGCTTGTCCGTTCGACGTGAAAAAAATTACTGTCACTGAAGATATTAGATTTTTGCACTTATAAGTTGGCGGCCATTTAATGAAACTATCAACTATCACAAGATAATGGCATCTGTTCATAGGACCTGTAAAATTTATATGCAGTCTTGGCCACGGCGTATCTGACTTTCGACAAGGTTCTATCTTTTTGATAGCTAGTTTTGCTGATAGAGCACAACCTCTGCAAGCTTTCAGAATTTCTTTTCAAATTCTTGGTCTATTGTGGTTCAATATACGAAACTTTCTCATCAGAGATTTCATTCTTGAAATACAAGGAAGTCCACGATGAAAATGCTTCAATATTCGCTTTTGTGATGCACTATGCATTACAACCCATTGCCCGAACGGTACTACATCGTTGCAGAGTGAGTAAACGTTTAAGTCTGGATTTCATTCTTTGTTACTTTCAATTGCTCTTTAATTTTCGCAGTAAAAACTTTATTTTCCGCTTTTTCTCTTATTTCTTCCCGGATAACTGGTAACTTTTGTACTACACTGCACAAAATGTTTTTAAAATCTCCATTTTGCTTTTTAGTGCTGCAATGACCGCATGTTTAGGCATTAATCTTAATAATCCATCCACATGTCCTAATTTTTTAGACGGTTTGTACCCAATCGTAAAAACATAGTGTAATAAGATGGTACCCAGCATTGTAGTCTATTATCTGTATGCGTAGTTATTCCTCTCTTCGAACCATATTTTGTTAGTAAAGTCTGTGATCTGTTTGCAATCTGAAATTTCTTACATTAATTAATTTATGAAATTTCATCACAGCAAATCGCTATGGCCTCTTTTTCTATCTGGGTGAAATTTTTCTCTACTGGTAGAACCAAGCGTGAAGCATGAGCGAAAGCTTTCATTTTACCGCCGTCATCATTGTATAAAATCACCGCTCCATAGCGTACTCACTAGCATCTGACGCCACAATAATTTCTGATTTTGGATCGTAGTGTGCTAATGATAAATCTCATTTAAGTCTTTTTATTTCGTTAAACGCCTTTTGACAGTTATAATTTCAGTTCCACTTCTTTTTTTAGTAGATTGTTCAGTAGAGATCTCAAATTATGCATATTATATACATATATTTGATAGTAATTAGTCAATCATAGAAAAGCTTGTAACATAGTCACGTTTATTGGTGGGGGGATATTTTTAATTGCATTTGCGCTCGATGGATCTGGTTGACGACCATTTTTATCAATAATTTAAGCGAGGTAATTCATTTTCGGCAAAAACAATTTACATTTTTCCTCACTGACCTTGAATCTGTGCTATCTTAGTTTTTTCAAAACTCTTTTCCTTTGCCCAACATGTTGTTTTTAGATTAAAATGTCGTCCAGATACGCCACTATGAAATCGCAATTCGCAAGCATAGCATCCACAGATTGTTGAAAAATAGCTGGTGCCACCTTTATACCAAAAGGAAGTCAGTTAAACTTATATAATCCTCTGTGCGTATTTATGGTCGTTAATTATGAACATTGATTTTCAGTCTGAATTTGTAAATATGCTTCAAAGAAATTCAGCCTGGAAAAAATTCTTTCGCAAGTTCGAAAACATTTCCTCTGGACTTAGTAATGGATAGTTATATGTTTCTAAACAACTGTTCAATCCCGTCAAGAAATCCTTGCAAACACGAATTTCATTATTATTTTTTCTTTACATACACCGCTGGTGCAGCCTATTTTGAATGCTTAATTTTTTCTATTATATCAATTCTTTCGAGTCTGTCCAACTCTTCGTTGTTCCAATGCTACGAATGGTACACCCCGTTTTGGTCTTAAATACTGTCGTCGAACTTTTCATTTTACTTGTAAATCCGCCAAGAATATTGCACATCGGCCCACTTCATTTGACAGAACATCAGGCAAATATTTTTAATTCTTCTTTAAGATTTTCGCTCCGACATTTTAAATTGGTCGCTTGTCCACTGATATTTTTACAATAATCTTTTATCGGCAAATCCCAAAGTTCAAATAATTCCATCCAGTCAGTACTGAATAAATTTGTAGAATTTTTAATGCATAGGCTTTAGTATTTATATGTTTATTACGGAATGAGACATTACAATTAAAAACAAATTTTCTCACCGGTAACTTTGAAAGTCTTTTTTAATAAAATCCTTTCAATTTCCTTCCATGTTGTTTCACTGATTATTGAAATATCACTACCAGTGCCACGTAGCATTTTTACACCCATATTATTTATTTTCACATTCACACATTCACTTTTGATTTCTGTGACCATTTTTCTGTCGCATTGCTGTGTACGAATTTCTTCCTGTTAGATTTTTTCTTGGTTTGGTTTTGCAGTGTGATATTATGTGTCCACGTTTACCACACTTGTAACATTTTGCATGTTTAAATGAACAGTCATTTCTAAGATGTAATTTACCCCATCTAAAACAAGGATTTATTCTCTTTTTTTGCACATTTGTTATTTGCTTGTATCAATACACACTCTTTTTTCTGAATTTCTTCAGTATTGTGTTTCAGAATTAGACTTGTCTAGCAGTTGTCCATTATTTCTTGCCGTGTAATATTGTTTTGTTCCATTTTTGTCAAGATTTTCGCTCGTATTTCAGCATCTTTTTAGCTGTTATACCTTGAACAAAAATTAACCCTATGAACATATATGGAGTCCTTTATTCTAAACTTTTCACATTATTTGTTGACGATACCAGCATATGTTATATAATTTTCCTTTTCTTTTGTGGTTAGATTCATTCATCTACAAAACGTATTAAACAGAATGTTCTTGTCACTAAAGATTTTCGACAAAATGTGTAAGTGTCTTCAAACCCAATTTGTTTTTTTCGGTAATATGTAGCTGCAGTATTTTTCATAGTCTATCGGAGCTATTTCCTTTAAATTCAATCTCTTTTTTCTCTATAATTCCCAGCCGCCACGTTCCTGATTGAATATTTGTTCATATCTACGAAAATACACTGAAAAAAAGTCAGTCCCTCTTCAGGATGGTATACAAATTCTGATATGGTGTTTTGGACAGCGACTGGCGTAAGATATGTCGAAGAAATTTTTGTTTTCTTCAGAATTATATCCAACAACTCCTGTTGCTGTTGTCGTAGTTCTAGCAACTGTTGATTTTGTTGTTGCTGCTGTTTCTGCTTTTGTTGAATTTCATCTATCGAAGCCAAAATTTGCTCCACGTTCGGAAGAATATGTTTATTTGTTTTTTCCTATAACAAAGAGAATTATTTTCTTCTACACAAGAAAAACATTTCTTTTTTTTAAACTAACGTGATTAAAATTCTTGTCACCTGTATATTTGTTCCCAAGCAAAGTGTATATTACTTTTATTTTCGTATTTGTTAACTCAGTATGAGTTTCCCAAATCCTTATCTCTCCAGTTACAACTGGTATTAGTTCCTGAATCCTCGATACTGTCATAAATCATCATCCTCCCAACGGTTATATAAATCGCCCGAGTTTCGAATCCTTCGTCACGACTGTTATAAATCTGCTTCATAGCGCTTATAATATAAGTAAAGCTTCGGCTACTTGCCGTTACACCTCTATTAATTACCCCAACTGAGTCCAGAAGACTTCTTCTTTGCCTTACCTTTGACATAGAGATCTTTATTTATAGTTACGGATTAGTTCATATAATCAGCGAGGGGGGGAAAACTATTTACTCTACACCATATTATGTGTGGAGCGCAGTTGAGCGAGAGACAAATGCGAAACTCCTTGTAACACCAAAGATGAACTGAATGGCAGCATTCACTACTTTAAACAAAGAGACCGCCCAGAAGAGTTGCAGAAGATTCCGAAGTCGCCAAGAGGCCGTGGTTGAAGCCAATGACGATTTTATTGAATACATTTACTCCTTAATATTTCAAAATATTTTTATGTAATGTTGGTAAAAAAAATACTATTAAAATGATATGTCAGTGTTATTTTTATTTTTGCGTCATTTACACTACCATTTATCCACCAGAATACCTATATATATATATATATATATATATATATATATATATATATGTGTGTGTATATATATATATATATATATATATATATATATATATGAAGAAATATGGTTTTGAGCTGCGCAATATTTATGGGATAAAGTGCTCAATATCAGAGATAAAGCGTATGTAAATATATATATATAAGTCAACACTCAGGCTGTTTCAAGCTAGATGCAATATATATATATATATATATATATATATATATATAATATATATATATATATATATACAGGGGTTGGACAAAATAATTGAAACACTTGTTAAATTCAAAGAAAATTTATTTAATATGGAGTTGGTTCTCCTTTAGCCTCACATACAGCTTTAATACGTCTAGGAATGGAATCATACAGCTTCCTGACTTCATCCAGAGGAATTTTCAGCCATTCTTCCATATAATACCTGCTTCAGCTCTTTAAGACACGACGGTGGAGGATAGCGGTTCCTAAATTGTCGCTCCAAAATCAAATGTTCAATAATATTGATATCTGGTGATCGGGGAGGCCACTCCATGTGTTCTAGCTCCCTTTCATGCTCTTCATACCAATTCTTAACCACTCGAGCGGTTTGTATTGGAGCATTATCGTCTTGGAAGATACAGTCGCCATCAGGGAATAAAGTCTGGGCCATTTGATAAACATGATTTTCCAAAATGTTCAGGTAATCTTTGCTATTGATTCTACTACGCAGTGCAACTATTGGAACGAGACATTTCCATGATATGGCGGCCCAAACTATCACTGATCCACCACCATGCTTCACTGTTGGAAGAAGGCAGTCAGGGTTGTAAGCTTCTTTGGGCTGACTCCACACATAAACTTGCCCTGAAGTTGGGAAAAGAGAAAAACTGGACTCGTCTGAGAATATGACTTGCTTCCATTGTGATCTCTGCACCACTTCAACCACTTCTGAATGTTGCGAGTGGAGAGAAGAGGTTTCCTTACGGCGGCTCTTCTATGATATCCAGCCTTATGGAGCTCACGACAAACAGTGTTAGTAGAAACTGGACTATTCAGATGATTATTCAATCAGCAGTCACTTTGGCCGCAGTAGTCCGATGATTCTTTGCCACATTGCGTTTCAATGCACGTCGGTCCCTGTCAGTAAGTTTGCAAGTCCTGCCCGAATTGCAACGGTTGCTTGAGGTTTTGCCCTGTTTCTCGAATTGCGTCATATTTCTTGATATGGTAGCTCCTGAAAAACTAAACAATTTAGCAACCTTATTGATCGAGGCTCCTGCCATGCGAGCTCCAATAATTTGCCGTTTTTCGAACTCAGAGAGGTCACGCATTTAGCTTAAATTTTACTAAATTCTAAAAATAAATAAGACAAACACAGAAAATTAGATAAATAAATGTATTCACGATATAGACTGCAATTACGAAGTTTTAGTTCTTACTATAATAACTCTTTGAAATATAAGAGCGAATTTTGCACCTGTTCCAATTATTTTGTCCAATTCCTGTATATATATATATATATATATATATATATATATATATATATATATATATACGTGTGTGTGTGTGTGTGTGTGTGAGGGAGATAGATAAAATATAGTTTTACTGTATGCTATAGTTATATCTTAAAATGGTCAATATCAGTGGACAATGCATGGCCTGACGATTGCGTTTAGCATGAAACAGACTGTCACCTCTGGGTGTTGACTTTAATGTCTACTTTTCTCTCTCTCTCTCTCTCTCTCTCTCTCTCTCTCACAATATATATATATATATATATATATATATATATATACAATCAAGTAGTAAGAATAAAAACTAAAACTTAAAATTAGAAGCTAAAATCTTAAAATCTAAAATCAACTCGGAGATCAATGCCAAAGCCGATAGAGCATGAATATAATAAAATAATATTATTAATTCAATAATGCTAAAATCCGCAAATGACAGTTTCATGTAACGACATTAATCAGGTGGAAATACGGAACCAGGTTATCATTTAACTTATATACTCCAAGGGTAGCAGGTAACTCCTACCTAGGATGTGTATTTTTAATTAAATATTTGTTCTTATGCCGGCAGGAGGTCATAAACTCGCTTCTCTTATTCAACCGCTGGAAACCCATTTGTTGTAGAAGTATCAAGTTTTCAGTTAGGCACAAATTACAACCTTTACCGGCTCCATCACATGGTCTTGATTTGGCCTGTACTTTCCATGTAATGGTAGGCGCTTCCTTTCCGCTGACAATGACATTACAATAGTAGATGGAAACGTAGTGCTACCTTTGCATTTATTGTTGCTCAGATTCATTTGATGATTGTAGTATTTTCTTTTCGATTCACTCTCGGCAGCTTCAACATAAGATTTCGTCTCTCTACCACTAATTGCTTTTACTTCATAGAAAATGTCCTTACCAAACATGCTCCGTTCAACTGAGTACAATACATCACACAATATCCTTAGTGCAAACCCCCTAAAATGATACACAGCTATTCATTATTATTGCTGACTATTTCAACAACCGTTCCGCTTGACAAAAAGTGGCAGGATTGTTTTAAATGTCATAACATTTCACCATGGATGCTAATGACGCAGCAACAAATTTTCCGGCGCTTATTCGATCCTTCTTGTCAAACGTTACTCACTTGATTACAATGAATTAACTCCTACCTGTTTTATCAATCAACGCATTTATTTGCTCTCTTAAATATCCCAGGCTGGATTTAATCAATGACAATATACGAAACAATAATCATAGTTGCATTTGAATCCACATAAGATCTTAGATTTTTCTCTTACTATTCACTGACTTTAATGCTTCTCATTTTGACTAGCTTTTGCCCTTTTCTGTATTAAGCAACTAAATGTCAAGAGAAAGAAAAAGATATTTAGATTCCCATTCTGTCAATTTTTCGTTTCAAATTACATTTGAGAATTTTGGGACTCATTTAAAATAAATGCATCACCAAAGCAGATGTTTCTTATTTTGAATTAAAAATAACAAGTATTAAGATAATGGTGAAAATACGTTGAAGAAAGAAACTTATTTTTTTAAAAATATCGGAAATTAATTATATTTATAAATTTGATGCAAAATAAAGATTTGAATAGGAGAAATGCATGACGTGCTATTATTTCCATCTTTCATATCAAAGTCTCACCTAAGGAGCAAACAATTTACTTCTTTATTTTGTGAGTACTAACATTTTATTGAATTGGAATTTAACAAATAACATCTTCAGTATGATTTCCATGATTTTTTATGCAAAGGCGGATGCGGTTTGCAAGAGTAGCATGAGCTCGATGCAATTTTAGCACATTCACTCTTTATGCGTTCAATCAAGTGTGTTGCATCTGCGATTTTCATTGAGCAAAAAAAAACTACTTTACTATAGCCAAGAAAAAGAAATCAATTCTTTCTTCTTTCAACAAAAACATGTTTAACCAGTGGAGATAAATAAAATATAAATAAGGAGTTTTCCTGTCTGACCAGACTTTAGGAACACTATATATATATATATATATATATATATATATATATATATATATATATATATATATATATATATATATATATGCAGAAATATAGTCTTAAAGTGTGCTATATTTATGGGGTAAAGTGCTCAATATCAGAGATAGAGCGTGTGTAAATATAAAAGTGGACATGGAAGTCAGCACTTAGAGGCGACAGTCTGTTTCATGCTAGTGCAATCGTCAGGCGACTACCTGACGATTGCACTAGCATGAAACAGACTGTCGCCTCTAAGTGCTGACTTCCATGTCCACTTTTATATATATATATATATATATATGTTGGGTTTGGCGCATAGTTCTGAAGATGATATAACTCTAAATATTTATACAGTTGAGATTAATTTGTCACACCGTCCCATGTTAAAGAGCACCCATTGAAGATAAAACACTAAAGAAAATCGATGGTTTTCGATAGACACTGGCTAACAATGGAAGGGAATGGAAGCGTATATAATTATAATTATATTTATTTGAATATTGATAAATATATGCATCGCTTCGCCACCTCTTTCTCTCCTTTACTCTGTCATTCTCTCCCTTTATCTTTCTACATATAAATATGTGTGTGGGTGTGTTTGTGAGAGAGAGAGAGAGAGTAGCAGGGTGGATCAATATGTCTGTTACCTAAGAGAAAAATGATCAATTTGGGCGATGAAATAAGCAAATTTCCAATAAATATTTCCATATGAATTAAATCGAGGACATTTAATTTATTTTTTAATATGCATACGATCGACATGATGTTGGGATTGCAGCCAAGTACCGTGCTGACGATCGAAGCCTTAACTCTAAACAGATAACCCAGAAATCATTTTCGCCTCGCTAGTGGAGTTGATTCCATTTGCCAGCGACAGATGGCGTCCTTTGATAAGTTATCTTTGCTATGCTAGGAACAATTAACTTTCATTGGATGGAAAATCGAGTCAAAACAAAAATATGTCTGCTCGTTTGGTTGTTTCATATTTGAAGTACACAGCATTCATTTAATGCTTAGTTTTAAAGTGATAGTTAATAAGTAATTTTCTTCATTTCTTGAATAGTGAGAAGAACATTCATTGAGGAATGCTCTTTTAGCTCTCTTTTCTCTCCACACACACACACACACACACAAATATATATATATATATATATATATATATATATATATATATATATATATATATATATATATATATAATTGATGGGTTATACACCTCATGCAGAGCCAGGCATTTGCTCACGTACGCACCACTACACGTACCTAAGAGCAGACATATCATTCACATGCATGCGCGCACGCACGTACATACACACACAGACACACACACACAAACATATATATATATATATATATATATATATATATATATATATATATATAATTGATGTGTTATACACCCTATGCAGAGCCAGGCATTTGCTCACGTACGCACCACTACACGTACCTAAGAACAGACACATCATTCACACGCATGCGCGCACGCACGTACACACACACAAACACACACACACACGCACACAAACACACAAACACACACACACACGCGCGCACGCACACACACACACACACACACACACACACACACACACACACACACATATATATATATATATATATATATATATATATATATATATATATATATACATATATATGTATATATATATATATATATATATATATATATATATATATATATATATACCAGCACTGTGCACATATGTAACACCACTGGAGACAGTTTGTTTCATACTAAAACGCAATCATCAGCCCACCCTTAATTATAGCATACAATGAAAACTATACTTTATGCACCTGTTATAAACACACACACACACACACACACACACACACACACACACACACACACACACACACACACACACACATATATATATATATATATATATATATATATAGGTATTCTGTGGTGTGTGTATATTACATATCTTTTGTGGATTTGTTTATTTTTTTTTTTTCTTTTCAGGACATAAATTATACAAACGTTGTTCGATGTTTTCTAAGCACTTTCGGTTATACTTTTAGCCCTTATCAAGGATGAATTTTATTTTACTTTCAACTGAATATATGCATTGTTTATGTATGTATATAGAGTTATAGCAATGTTTTATTTTACAAATACGGACAGCAAACTGTGGGCGTGTTCATAATCTTTCATTATTGAGCGGTGACTTTTTTCTTTTTTATTAATAATGCTTCCATTATTTTTAGCTTTTTGTACACGTGGGGGATGCTATTATATTTGTATTATCAACGAGTATTTTACGGATAGAGTTTGGTAGATCTCCATGTGTATTTAAATGTGACCTAATTGAGCTATGATCAGAGAGTGTAATGTGAGTCTTCTCGTTAAACATGTTGTAGTAATATGCAATGTAATTATTTACAAATTTCGATTGGTCAGGAACACAGCTCCTTAAGGGACATTCATAAATAATATTGGTTTTCTCTAATTTACATCTTCTAGGTGAATTATTATTTTCGACGCTGAGGTTAGCGGTTATAAAAACAAGAGAATTAAATTAATTATTTATTAAAAAAATAATTTAATTTTCTTGTTTTTGTCGATTGGAGTTGTGTATTTCTTTATGGTGTTTCTAAGTGAAGATTCGCCTTGCTTATAGTTACTATACATTTGATTTTTGTCGAAAATGTTAATGTTATTGCTTTTTCTGTGTGTTTTGTGTTGCTATTGGTTACCTTACAAAAGAAATCTGATATGGTAATCTATCAGATGTTTTGAAAAACTGAAATCAGCAAACGATTGTTTCACGCTAATAATTTCTTCAAAACAAAAAAAGCAGACGAGAGAATTAATTGTCATGTGTTCGCATAAGGAAATCTGTATCGTATCCTAAAATAAACAAATATAATTTATTTAAAAAAAATGGATTAAATCCGACGTATTGCTATTTTTATTTGATTTTGTTTAAACGTTATTTTTGCTGGATAATGATATACGAGTAGAAGCATTGTTTTTTTTTTTTAATTAAATGGTTTTATTTTGTTCAACTACATCTCCCGGCTCGAATATTCAAGAAATCTTGTTAGAAAATATGCGTTTACCGGTAGGATTCGAACGTGCATCTCCTATGGGGAACCGTCACTGGATATAATGTGCTTGAGAATGCGGGTTCGAATCCCGTCGGAGGACGCATATTTTTCTGACAAGATTTCTCGAATATTCAGGCCGATAGATGTAGTTGGATAAAAATAGTGTTTAATTATAAAGAGTATCTACTCGAATATAAGTATCCATAAAAACTCACGTTTAAACAAAATAAGTTAAAAATAACAATATATCGGATTGAATCCAATTCCTAAATATATAAATGTACTTTTCTATGTATTAGATTTGCTTGCAGCGTCCACTTGCGGCTATATATATATATATATATATATATATATATATATATATATATATATATATATATATATATATATATATATATATATATATATATATATATATTGTCGCCTGAAGATCACAAAAGTGTGAAACTTAAGTAGCGCCTGGAGTATTGCTTCGTTAAGAGTAAACTTTCTTTTCTGTTTTAATAGCCTTTTACGGCTTAAATAGGTGCTTACATTTTTTGTCTCTTTTTTACTTAGTGTGTATTTTTTCTTGTCTAAGTTTTTTTCTTGTTTTTTATAGGGCTTTTATCAGGTAGTCCCTTGGTCAGACAAACCTTTTTTGATTTTTGTACATATATATATATATATATATATATATATATATATATATATATATATATTGTGTGTGTGTGTGCGTGTGTGTGTGTGCGTGTTTGTATACGTTCGTACGTACGCTGCAATGTTCAGCGAACATTTCACCTCAATATCTCATAAAATAAATATCCATATATTTTTAGCAGATTTTACTAAATACTGTTTATCATGACAAAACATTAACCACATGATTGTACATGTTTGCAATTGTGAGGCGTTTAATCTGACTATCCAGGCACCTGCTTTCATAATTTTTTTTCCAAAAACTGGTGTAACTATTTTAAGAGTGTTGTCCAGTCACGTGAAATAAGAAACAGAAATGGACGACAATTCGTTGACGATGGGGAGAAGCCACCGAGAAGCATTAGAACGTTATCAGAAGAACTAGAATCATCGAAAGATACCCCATCCATAAACTTAAAAAACATTTGAAAGTGAAGATATTTTCTTTAAATCTTAATAAATACAACTTGCTGTATAATTCAAATGAATTACAAACAAAACATATGCCAGTAAATGACCATTTTTCATACATAGTTCCGTACATTGAACATTTATATTCATTGTGGCTTCTAATTTCCTTCACACCAAATTCCCAATCGTTGTTCTTTAAGAGACTATTTCCTCACTCTGTTCATTTTAACGAACACTATGTAAAGTCAAACTAGATCTAAAATATTTGGTATCTGTCTATATTTCTGAGATGAGGTATTATGTATATTATTTACATTATTCGAACTATTGTCCTCATCTTTGTCGCAATATTTATTACAAGGTTTCGGCCCTTCAGTATCTGTCTATATTTCTGAGATGAGGTATTATGTATATTATTTACATTATTCGGACAATTGCCCTCATCATTGTCGCCATATTTATTACAACGTTTCGGCCCTTCAGTATCTGTCAATATTTCTGAGATGAGGTATTATGTACATTATTTACATTATTCGGACTATTGTCCTCATCTTTGTCGCCATATTTATTACAACGTTTCGGCCCTTCAGTATCTGTCTATATTTCTGAGATGAGGTATTATGTACATTATTTACATTATTCGGACAATTGTCCTCATCTTTGTCGCCATATTTATTACAACTTTTCGGCCCTTCAGTATCTGTCTATATCTCTGAGATGAGGTATTATGTACACTATTTACATTATTCGGACTATTGTCCTCATCTTTGTCGCCATATTTATTACAACGTTTCGGCCCTTCAGTATCTGTCTATATTTCTGAGATGAGGTATTATGTACATTATTTACATTATTCGGACAATTGTCCTCATCTTTGTCGCCATATTTATTACAACGTTTCGGCCCTTCAGTATCTGTCTATATTTCTGAGATGAGGTATTATGTACACTATTTACATTATTCGGACTATTGTCCTCATCTTTGTCGCCATATTTATTACAACGTTTCGGCCCTTCAGTATCTGTCTATATTTCTGAGATGAGGTATTATGTACATTATTTACATTATTCGGACAATTGTCCTCATCTTTGTCGCCATATTTATTACAACGTTTCGGCCCTTCAGTATCTGTCTATATTTCTGAGATGAGGTATTATGTACACTATTTACATTATTCGGACTATTGTCCTCATCTTTGTCGCCATATTTATTACAACTTTTCGGCCCTTCAGTATCTGTCTATATTTCTGAGATGGGGTATTATGTACACTATTTACATTATTCGGACTATTGTCCTCATCTTTGTCGCCATATATGTCGCCCAAACGTTGTAATAAATATGGCGGCAAAGATGAGGACAATAGTCCGAATAGTGTAAATAAAGTTAAAATATTTGATTGGAACTGAAAACTTTCCTCAATAAGTAAATTGTTACTTTCTTTAACAAATTCAAGACTAGTAAAAATTTAATGGGAAAAGAAAAGGGAGAGAATGTCTTTGTGTCTGAAGTACTAATCGACTTGGCGAGGCTAGCTGTTCGTTTCTACATAGACGACATACCACACTCGGTGGGGTACTGGATGGCCAGATAGCTTCGTACAAAAGGACTGTCTAAAAGTAAAGAGCACTTGACGTGGAATTTTTAAAAGCACAAACAAAAAAACATAATACGTGTGTAATGCCAATGTGTTAAATTGACCTGGTATGCGACTAACTTACCCAATACAGACGAGACATTTGTTGTCATAAGTAAACACTTGTTTCGTGGCAAAAAGCTATTGAAATGTCCTAGAAAGGGCACTTAAAAGGTTCGCTTGAGATTTAGTGCAATGAACTTCAGAGCGGGAGGTCTCAAACTTCATTTACAAGTTTCGGGTTTGTGAATATGTTACCACAAATACTGCAAAACCAAAACAAGAAAAATCGATTATGCTCCTCTGATTAATCTCATGTAAATATCAATGATTTTTAAAAAAATATTAATTAGCTGTATATCTGGAGTCTTCACAGCGGAGTAAGATTTAGGATGTTATTTTCGAAAACCATTATTACACTAGGGAGTATGCTCCACTAGTAACGGCTAAACGCGAAAACAAAGATTTCAATGAAAATGGATTTTTTATCAAGACAAAGTTGTATTATTTAAAAATAAGGACCTGACTGAATCAGTTTTCTTTTAGGTAGCTCAACTTTATACCAAGTGTAAGGATTTAAAAAAAATGTATTTAGCATTTTGATTGTTATTACTCTATTATAAATATAACTAAGTTATAAGTTATAACCTTTAAACAATAATTTAAAATGCCGTACCCCATGTGTTATATATCTATCTATCTATCTATCTATATATATATATATATATATATATATATATAGAGAGAGAGAGAGAGAGAGAGAGAGAGAGTGAGAAACCAAAGAGAGAGTGATATATAGATAGAGACAGAGTGGACAGAGAAATAAACACTGTTTTTTCATTACGCCATCAAATGCTCTAGTTCCGATACTGAGTACGATTCCTCTATAAATGAACCAAATGCTACACACACACACACACACACACACACACACATATATATATATATATATATATATATATATATATATATATGATGTATGTGTGTGTGCTTGCGTCTGCTAATTTAGAATTTGGTTCATTTATGCTGGAATCGTACTCGGTATCGGAACTAGAGCATTTGATGGCATAATGAAAAAACAGTGTTTATTTCTCTGTCCAATCTGTCTCTATCTACATATCCCTCTCTCTCACTCTCCCTCTCTCTCTCTCTCTTTATATATATATATATATATATATATATATGTATGTATATATATATATATATATATATATATTTATGCATATATATATATTTATGCATATATACATATATATATACATACATATATATATATATATTTATGCATATATATATATATATATATATATATATATATATATATATATATATATATATATATATATATTGTATTACTGGCCAGCATGAATTCTTTTACATACGTCTTTTACAGAATGTCTGTCTATATTTTTATTGTTTTTTTTTCCACCAGTTTTCGTATAATCTATTAAATATCCGGGAGAAAAAGGTAAATAAGCATTAAAAGCTTTTTTTTTTGTCCTGTTTTCCTTCAAGTATTTCTAACAGTCACGGTCATTATCAGCGATTAAATGTTGTCCGTATCCTAGGTAAGGCTTTTTGTATTCATGGTGGCATGTTGGGCTTGTTACAACTCGAATTCAAATATACGCCTACAATATAAGTGACATCTTATGTAGATCAGATTCCTAGATCTTGATAAACAATATTAGAAACGAGCAAATAAATATCCATATTTTACTTATTTCAAAAGTATTTTAAATATTTGTACACATTTTAAAATGCTGTCTAATGTTGCGAAATTTGTTTTACTTAATGGAGTTTGTTTCTTTTGTATGATAATAACTTTGAGTGTTTTGTGTCATTCCATGCTGTAAACACTTTATAATATATAGGTATTAAGTACTAATATCTATCTTCTATTAATAGCTGTATTTTCGGTTATTGTGTTGCGACGATCGATATACGCACGAATTGTTCCGATAAGTGACAAGTTACTATCTACAAGAGAAAGTGGTGCATCTGTAGCCAATGTAATAATATCATTTTGTTTTGCATTATTGATAGTGAAGATGCAAAGGACAGGAGAATTCATAAACAGCATTTACAAAGGTGAGATTTTTGATGTCTCAAGTTATTGGTAATAATTAGTCTCAATATATTGAGAAATTGATAGTAAATGATAAGCCTAAGGTATTATTGGCAAATTATATTTTTATGGCTGTTTCATTTTGTGTATAGTTTCGGTGTCTGCAGTTGCGATAGAATGAGTAAATGCTGTAGTTAATTTTGCTTATATCAGTATTATTGCATGTGCTATAACACACATACACACATTTATATATATATATATATATATATATATATATATATATATATATATATATATATATATATATATATATATATAAAGAGAGAGGGAGAGAGAGAGCGAAAGAAAAAAGGAAAAAGAGTATAAAATAGATTTAAAAGTGAACAGAAATAATATAAAATTAATGTCTTGTAACATTTTGAGAACGATTCCAAGAATAGTTGATGAAAACCTAGAAGTCCTGGAATAAAATGACTGGCAAAATAAATAAAAGCTACGGAAATTAAATAAAATGATATATATCGATATGATAGATGTATAATGAAAAGCACCTTGCAAATATGATTAAAACATATATTGTATATAATTAATATATAACGACAACTATCATATACGGATACGAAACATAGAAATTAAAAAATATCGCTTGAAAACGAACTCATAAATCACAAAAGAGAGTGAAAAGAAATAATAGGAAGCCCCTAAGACGAAACAAAATAACTTAAAAATGAATCCAAAAAGTATCTAGATATAGAAGAGATTAAAATATATACATGCAGGTCACAATGCAAGAAGATTGAATAAAAGTTAATTGATGCTTAATTGGTAGAAAACATATTACAAAAATAGCAGACAGAAGATGAAACCAATGATCTGTTTTTAAGTCATGACTGAGAATCTTACAATGAGGGTCGTCGTGAAAAGATTTGCAGAATGCCTTTGTTAAAATCTCCATTATCTCTTACTAAACGCGCTGTGAGAAATGCAGTTGGAAAGTAAAAATGAAGAATATGTGGCGTACAACCTAAGAAGAGATAAGACACAGGAAATATGAAAGCAAGAGAGAATTAATCCTTTTGTTTTTGCCCCAAATCTTCATGAACAGAAGTATTTTTGTCTTTATGTCTCAGTCTTTAACAGCCAGGTTTTCACTGGTACATTCTTTGAGATTTATTACTCATTCATCCTTATGTAAGTTTGCATCAGCTCGACGTTCACGTTAGAAAATAAAACCGGACGAGTAGGAATTCAAGCTGGCGTGTTACAACGGGTGAAGGGAAAGTCTAGACCTCGAAATACCGGTAGACTGAATTATGTGGTAAAAATTCTCATTTTAGCGGCTTTATGGCTTTCTGGTAAATCAGTAATTCATCATAAACATGCAAGAAAACTGGTAGGTAAATTTCATAAGACAACCGAAGAGAGAGCTACACAGGAACGCACGCGCGCACACACACACGCACACACACATATACCTTCGTGTGCGTGTATGTGTGTCTGCATTTAATGATGTCCGTGTTTCGCAGATGTAAATTTAAGAAGGTAAATTCCCGTAAATGTATGTTCATCTCTAGATATGATTTGAATACAAGATAGAAAGTTCGACATATACATATCTATCTATCTATCTATATATATATATATATATATATATATATATATATATATATATATATATATATATAGAGAGAGAGAGAGAGAGAGAGAGAGAGAAACCAATGAGAGAGGGATATATAGATAGAGACAGAGTGGACAGAGAAATAAACACTGCTTTGTCATTACGCCATCAAATTCTCTAGTTCCTATACTGAGTACGATTCCACCATAAATGAACCAAATTCTAAATTAGCACAGACACACGCACACGCAAACACACACACATACATACACACACATATATATATATGTGTGTGTGCGTGTTCGTGTGTGTGTGTATGTGTGTTTGTGTGTGTGTTTGTGTGTGTGTTAATGTATATTTGGGCAGCAACCTTTCCATCAAACATCTTTCATTAAATACACCAGAAGGAAAGTTTAATTAAAATTCTATTATGTTTTTCTAGCTTCCTTACGTTTTTCCATTTTCTAGGAGTAAGGGAGTAGAAAACTTTTTCATAATTTTCATTATCTCACGTGCTTTCGGCCACTTTTTTAATCAATTTTCAATATTGTATTTTGGGGTGGATCAACAAATCAGTAGCTTGACAGTTTTCAGCTGAATTTTGGTCTGAAGTAATCATTGTTTAATGTTCAATTTCTGTGATTAATATTCACCACTAAATTAAGTGCATTGGCAAAGTGGATTACAACACACAAACACATACAGAAACATATACACGTATATGTCTGTGTTTATATATATATATATATATATATATATATATATATATATATATGTGTGTGTGTGTGTGTGTGTGTGTGTGTGTGTGTGTGTGTGTGTGTGTGTGTGTGTATGTATGTATATGAAGTTCGATTAATAAGTAATGACCATTCTAAATTTAATTTTTTAAAAATTTATCACAATTCCTAGATTGTTATTTTTTCATCCATAGATTATATTAATTTTATTTGAAAATAATTGCTTCTTTGGAAAGACATAGAAAACAAAGCGATAACATAGAATTTCTGTTTGGGGACAAAGAATGTACTGCAAACGTTCACATAAGATCAGAGAACCGTTATGTAAAGGATGCACTTGATGTAAACACAGTAAGATTGGAGATAATTACAATCGTAGAGAGGAAAGAGAAAATGAATTTAGTGACTGGATCCGAAGTGGAAGGCCAGCTGCTGCTATGAGGGAGGACAAGGCCAAAGAAGATTTACCCCTCATTACAGCTGCCAGAAGAATGACATCAAAACTGCCAAATCCTTAAAGCTAGGGCATTGTACTTGAAGGTTGATGCAATCTTTGATGGCGAAAGACAAAAGTCTAAGAAAAGTAGATTTTCAGAATAGTAGCAATGTCCATTCTGCAGCAGGTGGTTGTTGTTTTTCCTAGGGAGCGCAAAAAATGGACAGGCAATCACAAATAGGATACCTTTTCTACAATGGTGATTAGATGAAAGAGGCAACTTGCACATGACCCAGAAGCTACTATGAATTGGGGCAAAATGTTCTCAAGTGGAATATCAGAATAGAGAAGGAAGGAAACTGTTTTGAGGACCAGACTCCAACAACTTTAGATCAAGGCTATATACACTGAGCGACAGTGAAAAACCAGTTAACTCTTAATGGATTAGGATAAATGTTACATTATGATATTTGCCTCATATCTATGATATATAGGCATTAAAAGAGAAAAGTGATTCTGATAAGCAGGAAATTGAAAAACGACTTGAAGATTAATTATCAAAAATTCAAGGTAAGATGATGAGATTCAAAATGTGTGTGAAGATTATGTGTTTGTTCTTTTGCACTTGGCAATCAGTCTATTCTTACTGAAAGAAACAAAATATTTGCATGTTTTGTTTTTAAATATTAAAACTCGGCAGAAGTTTCATCCACCTTCCGCACTTCCAGCAGTTTTCTCCTTTTCATCTTTCGATTTCCTTTTCTTTTTTTCTTTTTTCTTTTTAGGTGATTATTTACTCTTTTGATGCAACACATCCTTCCTCACTTTATATTTCTCTTACCACACCCCGTCATGTTCCAACCTATCACAACTAATGAAATTAACTCTTTTCTCTTATGAATAGATTTTATTTTACTCCTACGACTACTACTACTACAAGTAGTAGTAGTAGTAGCATGTTTCTTAATACTTTTAAATCATCATCAGTTTTGTGAACGAAAGTGATTAAAACGAAAGCCTGGATGAAACCCTTGCTTCAGTCAGCTCACCTATTTCCCTTTTCCCCGACCCTAACATTTGCCTCTGAATTCTCTCGACACTCCCAAAGCCTTCACGTTTTGCACCATTTGCGAGTGTCGACTCTGATTTGTGTAATTTGCCACAGTTTGAAGCAAACGCAAAGCGACTTTCGAGGAAAGAGACTTTGGTATGGAGCGTAGGTGTCGGGTTGATATGAACCGGGAAGGAGGAGATGGTGGATGCAGAGTGGTACAGAGGCGAAGGTTTTTCGAAGGTCGTAGATGCCAGTTACTGAAGGCAGGCGACTTACTCAGAATTGGGGTTGGCCAGTCGATATAAATTAATAACTGCTCCCCAACTGATTTATTAATATAACGCTCTGGTTTGGGCTTAAAATAGAATCGTGTGTCTCTCCCTCTCTAATTTTCTTCTCTTCTGTCTCGTCCCCAATCGATTCTTTGGTTTCATTACGACATGAGACAGGCCTGAACCAACGAACGCTTTTTTTTGTTCATTTATTGACACTCAACTATTGGTTGACGAAGCGAGTCCTTGCGTCTGGTTGGGTATTCCGTTGGTTGGTTTGAATACTATATTGGCCGAGAAAGATGTGGCGGAGATGGCTGGTGCGCGCGCCATTGCAGTGATGGTGCTGGTTGGGTGACGTTGCAGCTGTCACTTGAAACACTGTTGTCAAATTGGCCTGATGTGAACGCTGTGCTGTGCATGGATTTGCCACCGGGCGTCTCTACTGTCACTACTGATTTCCGGCCGACAGCCGAGACAATTTGCACAAAACTCCAACTCTGTGGTTATCGTTGTTTTCAATAAAACGAGTCCAAAACGATAGAAACAACAAGGATCAATTCACGCATGGAAGTGATGATAATGATGAAGATCATGATGAAGATCATGGACACGACAGCGATGAGTGTTGCAACCTATTTCTTTTATCTTTTTTTCTATTTGTCCCTTTCCTACCAACTCTAAATTTAAAGTTGACCCCCTCTCTCTCTTTCTCTCTCTCTCTCTCTCTCTCTCTCTCTATATATATATATATATATATATATATATATATATATATATATATATATGTATATATATGTATGTAAGATGAGAACAAATGGTGTATAATTCCATGCAGAATAGAGATACATATTATTTATTTTGGGATATTAAAACATGAACATGTTAAAATTCGCTATATAATTACAATTCTGTTTCAGCACTAGTAATGTATCTCCTAATGTCGAGTGAACGCTTATTTAAAGTAACATATCCCGAGGAGACACATTTGTAGTGTTGAAACATAATTGTAATTATGTAGCGATTTTAAACATGTTTTTGTTTTAATATCCTAAAATAGATAAATAAATAATATACTTCTGGTTCTTTGATGATTTGTGATCAGATTGTCTTCCATTATGTTTATTTCATTTTACATTTACAATAATTTCTGTTATTAATTTACATTTCTTTCTATATTTTTCTTTATTCTTTTTCATTCTTTTCTTCTTCCTGTTTCTCTTTTAATCCCTTTTTTTTATTCACTCTATCTTTTTTATTTTCTTTTATCATTGCTTATTTTCGTTTTAACTTTCTTCTTTCATTCTTTCTTTTCCTCTTTCTTTTCCTCTTTACACTTTCTTCTTTCATTTCTTTCATGAAATTTGCAATCTTTATTCTTTTTCATTCGAAGTTCTTTTTAGATTTGCTTTTCTCTATTGTCTATTGTTTTCCATGTATAAAAATCCTTTTCCTCACATTCTGTAGTTTTTCCTTTGCTCGCTTCATTCCTTAGTGATATTTTTCCCCTTCTTAGGCCAGTACTGAACAGAAAAGTGTATTTATAAAATGAAACAATCCGGCTGAGAGTCTTCTTGAATAAAATGTTGTTCAAGATTTTCAAACGGGATCGAATACTGACCATACGCGCCACTGGAAAATACGCGACGATAACTGCCACCATGCAAAGATTTATGAGCGTTACACTAAAAGTAATATAAATCTGAATTTAATTTTTAATGTATTAATCAGATTTTTTCATAAGCATAACATACCAAGAAGCGCGCGGAAATTTTTCTGGAGTTACCTTTTTTCTTATAATACTCTTTTAAGATATCTGTCTCTCTGGACACATGTAAAAAGTGAATAGCTGCCACAAAAGTACTGTTTGGAAAAGTGAAAATGCTGCAGGCTAGTGATTTTTTTGTTTGTTTTTGGGGTGGTTTTTTCCACAACAGCTGCACATGATGTAAACACAGCAAGAAGATGGATTCATAGAATTACTGGGAATCCAAAAGAAAAAACAGAAACTAACTTTATTAACACGCTTTCCGTTGACAGGTCAGCTGATAGAAGAATCTCCATTGAAATGTATGTGGAAGCCTTTAGCTGATGTAACCTGGTATAACCTTCAATTTAGAACATTCACTTGGCCAATCTAAGATCTGTGTAAAATTTCTTTAAAAAATGGTGGGAGTTTCCATTCTACAGCAGATATTCGTTGTTTCCTCAAATATGCATCACTGATGAAACAAGCATTCCGAGGACAGCCTTTCTCTAAAGATGATGAAGTGAATATTTTATTTGGACAGGCCTAGGAAAAAAGTCAATAAGTTTGTACAGAGTAGGTATATGTGCCTTCATTCAAAGGTTGAATGCTAATGACAGCAAAAGACTAGAAAAGCCTCAGATTTAAGATTTATTTTACTTTGTGTGCTTCTACCATATTAAGACTCTTGTAAATAAAGAACATACATACCTTTAACAGATATTGTACTTTATTTAATATAATCTGGAACAAGGTATATATATATATATATATATATATATATATATATATATATATATATATATGTATATTTCAAAACAAGCGTTTCAGTATAAAGGAGCTGACCGGGAACTTGTAAAAATATAACATGTCATTAATATATAAATGTTACGTGCAATTTAATATGTTATTGCTATATTCGTAATAAATTTTGTTGAATGTTGGTGGGTTGACTTTGATATAGAGGGCCTCGAGAATTTGGAGGTTTTGCGTATTATTTTCGTGACGTAATATATTGGTGTAGCTGGTTTTCTGAGGCGATGACAAGAACTTGTTTTTGATATGGTATATAAAAGAACATGTATACTACAAATGAACTGCAAAACGTCTTAATAATTTTGTTGTCGTCGTATCTATCTATTTCTCTCACTCTCTCTCTCTCTCTCTCTCTCTCTCTCTATATATATATATATATATATATATATATATATATATATATATATATATATATATATATATGAGGGGAGAGAGAAAATAATAGATGGTGCTGAAAAATTTTTAGTCCGAACAATTTCTCAAAATCTGACCAAAAAGATATTGTTAAAGTAACATTATATATCTACCTGTGCGTGTGTGTGTTGGTGTATCGAAAAAAATAAGGTAAACTCATAATTATTATGATTAAAGTTTTCCCTACAACGTTAATTGCATAAATAAAAACTTCCTTAAAGACATTGTAGTGTATCGCCATCATAGACTTGCATTAAATCGAATTATCGTTGCTTATTTATTCAGAGAAGGGAAAATAGAGGCTGTTAAAAATCCTTGAACAAAACAGTATTAATGGTGAACCTATAAATGACTTATTTGTTCATATGAATGAAATACTCAAGTTTCCTGAATAAATAAAATGAAGTGCCCCAAAATATTAAACAGCATTATACTAAATAGTTTAACTGTCCCACCCACCACTTTAAAAAAGAATCAAGATAACTTGTATATGACATAACAAGTAAAGAAGTAATGTAACTGTGACTATTGTAACCATGATATGTAGACAGATTTAACGTCGAGTGATCACACATTGATGGCTGTGTACAATGAAAATAACACTGACATATCATTTTAACAAATAGATTTACCAAAATTACACAAAATTATCTTGAAACACTAAAAAGGAAATGTATTCAATAACATCGCCATGGACTTCAACCACGGCCTCCAGACGACTCTTCTGGACGGTCACCTTCTTTGGTGCTACAAGGAGTTTTGTTGGTCCCTCGCTCAACAACGCCCCACACATGATAACCAAGGAGTTTGCTGTGTAGGAGTTATATGGCCAAGTGTAATTGGTGATGTGGTCGCCAAAATTGTCTGACAGCCATGACTGGGTACTCCTGCATGTGTGGGGAATAGGCAGAATTATGTTGCCAGATATAGGTTTTTCCAGCAGCCACCCTCTTGATTTAGGTCTGCACTAACTCCGCAAGGCACGATGTAAGTGGCTGTGTTGAGTCTGAAGCCCTGTTGGAAGATGAATGGAGACAAAACATCGCCATCACTAATGATCACTTCCAACACCTTCGTAATCACCATTTGACTCATCCAACTATTTCCAAATCCTTTGTACAGTCCTCAAATTGACACCCAAATACACTGAAATGTTTGTATTGGAGCTTCTGGTGAGAATGCCAAGCAGTGCAGCATGCCGTTTCCAAATTTCTGACGGAATGAATTGTGTCATTGTGCTTTTTTTTCTCCAACTGACCCTACTATACTGTAGAGTCTACAAAATCAAAAACAAACAATGCGCATGCGTGAAATGAAAAATATAAAATGCCAACAATTTACCTTGTATGTAAAAGAGTAGCAATTTCGGAAATGTCTAATGTTCAAATTGTTTCTCGGGCCAAATAGCCAAATTGCACTAGGAATGAGTGAGTTCCGGAGAAATATCAGTGGTAAAAGGTAATGCAAAATGCAATCGTCGTTAGCTAAAGAAACGAGTAAAATTGAACCCTGCATTAACAGGTGTGATAAAGGCAGACCATGGTGTATACCATTTGCACTCCATTACGCAGGGTGCAAGCGTGATTGGAGCCTGTTTACAAGAACACTCAACCGACTTTCACGCACTTAGTTGTCATTGTTGCTCGCTAGATTCAAGACACATTGAAGATGTAAGGGGTATATATATATATATACATATATATATATATATATGTATATTTCGTTTCAATCTTTGGAAGTAAAGTCTGATGATCCGTGGTCCTTTAAAAGGGCTGTGGTGAAATAATTTATTATATGGAACGTTAAAGTGGTCTGTTTTTATTTTTAAAAATATATATATATATATATATATATATATATATATATATATATATATATATATAGAGAGAGAGAGAGAGAGAGAGAGAGAGAGATAGATAGATAGATAGATAGATAGATAGATAGATAGATAGATCTTTAGGTGTAAGTAAACAGTGCTTAATGCAAAATAACAGAGCTATTTATTAGATATTTTAAACTGAAATTACATTTTCTAATTTTTAATTTGAAATTTTAAGTATAAGTTTGAAGCTAAATTTAAATTCAAATTTCGATTATAGTACTATTAATTATTTAACAACATTAATAACTCTATCAACTGAAAAGATATTTCATGTTTTTAAAGTTCTTATAAAGAAGACTATTCTTCACTTAAAAGGATTTTTATTAATACACACTCTACTCAGAAAGCAGATTTTGCACACTATGCTTCGGGAGTGACGCCATCATAAATTAAATAATGATGACAAATGAATTTAAAAAAATAATACCTTCCGTCTTTTGTACTCAATCATTATCGACTTCGATATTTATAATGGCAAATTTTTTAGGTATACTAACCAATGATTTGGGTTTACTAACATGGAAAAAGGAAAATTTACATCAATAATACAATATAAATATTCTTTCTATATATACAGTAACGGCCATAATATAAGGAACGGAAACAAGAAAGACATATGTGTATTACTTAAAAAGTAATGCATGATTAGCAATGAACCTTTTACCGAATAAAGATTATGGTGTAATGCTTAAATATTATACAAAGTTACAAAAATTTATATAATAGTTTTTTTTTTAAATAAAGATTAAATGGAACAAAGGAAATAAGCTATTGGACAAAAGTTAAGGAACGATCTTGTTAATACTTGATTGTGAACAAAATATCAACAAAATTTAATATTTGGTAAACATCCCCTTATTTTCAATGATTCTCTGCATCGTCGACCTCATGATCTAATTAATTTCTTGCAAAAATCAGCAGTAATTCCCTCCCATTCGTCTTTCAATAACTCCCATAGGTGATCCTGGTTTTTCGGGTTTCTTTTCTGAGCCCTTTCTCCATTTATCTTCCAAACATTTTCTATTGGATTCAGGTCGAGGCTCTGGGCTGGCCACTTCATTAGGGCGATTCCTTCTTCTTCAAATAAAGCCATAACCTTCCGAGCCTTGTGGCAAGGTGCATTGTCCTGCATGAAAATAGGAGATTCATAAAGATTATGGTGTAATCTTGGTACCACATGCTGCTGAAGAAGCCTTTTGTAAATCTCAGCATTGATATTGCCATGTACGCGGATGATAGGGCGAACTCCTGCAGTTGAAATCATTCCCCACACCATCACACTGCCACCACCAAACTTAACGGTTTTCTTGACACATTGAGAAGGCAGTCTTTCACCTGTTCTACGGTGTACGTAAGTTTTGCCCTCAGAACCAAATATAGTAAACTTGGACTCGTCACTGAAATGAACTGTATCCCATTGTGCGTCAGTCCAAACATGTTCTCTCGCATACTCCAGACGTGCCCTTTGGTTTCGCTTTGAAATGAGATCTTATTATCTGTCTCTTCATTAAATTTACGGGTAATTGATGTATCAGTTTCAAAACGTTTTTTTGTAGATATTCTAACAATTCTTCGATCTTCTCTTTATGATGTTTTCGGAGGTCTGCCGGTTTTTGGTTTAGCATCTAACGTTTTATCGGTTTTATACCGGCTAATTACACGATGACCGACACTTTTAGACCTATGAACAATATTAGAAATTTCTGAAATTGACTTGTTTTCATGATAGCGATAATGAGATTTTTTTTCTTCAAAAGAGAGCGTTTTGCGTGTAGAATTTGCCATATTGCTTAAAAATAATCTCTAATGATAAAATGAACTTTTACTTATTGTTGAAAAGCACCATCGAGTTTTTTAACAATGTAAATTAAAAGTTTATGCAAATTATTAACATCGTTCCTTAACTTTTGTCCAGTAGCTTATTTCCTTTGTTCCATTTAATCTTTATTTAAAAGAAAACTATTATGTAAACTTTTGTAACTTTGTATAATATTTATGCAATACACCCTAATCTTTATTTGTTAAAAATTTCATTGCTAATCATGCATTACTTTTTAAGTAATACACATATTTATGTCTTTGTTGTTTACGTTCCTTATATTATGGCCGCTACTGTGTATATATATATATATATATATATATATATATATATATATATATATATATATATATATATATATATATATATATATATATATATATATATGTCCGTGTGTGTGTGTGTGTGTGAATACAAATTGTTACAATTTAATTCTCCAAAATGATCGCGCGTAAGCAAATTTGCATTCTCTATCACTTTTGGCTTCTGTCATATTCAAACTATTCCATTTGATATGTATACCTGTACTTTATAGATTATGAAAAAAGAGTTTTAAAAATATATCACAGAGAATTTTTTGAACTGCAAGGTAAGTTTTATCTATTTGGTAAGACAAGGATGTTACAGTGAATCCAAGAGCACATTCAAATAGTGAACGATGTCTTTGAAAAGCTAAGCTAAGTAGTAAGAGCATAAACATTAGAAACAGATACAAGAGGAGTGAAATATTATGTAATATCGCTCCTCCTATATCGCAGTAAGAGACTTGAGGCAGCAGAAATGTGGTTCTGCAGAAGGATGCATGAGAACACCCTGGACTGAACATGCGAGCAACGAGTTTTTATAACGATATAACTATAGCTCTCACAATCAAGGCAGGAGAAGAAAACAGGAATGAAATCAAACAAAAATTAAAGGAAAATACATGATGAAATATAATAGAAAATTGTAGGCAGATAACATAATTTAAAATGTTAATTTTGCATTGTTATCAGCTATAATGTTTCTGATATTGCTTGCAACAATAAAGAGAAATACAAAAAGAGAAAATTAAATCAACAAGAATATCTTTTTAAATGTAACTGGATTCTTTCCGATGTTCATGTCAAAATCGATTGGCGAAACTTTGTATCATTTTAAAATTCTCAAAAATTAGAAAATAGACTTGAATGGCGCCGAGGAGAGAAAAGTCAAATGGGAAATAACAAACTCATATGTAACACACATAAACTGATACACACACACAGACACACACACACACAGACACACACACACACACACACAGAGACAGACACACAGACAGACACACACACACACACACACGTACACTCGCACGCACGCGCACACACACATATATATATAGGAGAGAGAGAGAGTGAGTGAGAGAGAGAGCGATTATATTGATAAATATTTTATATGTAAAGTATAGAGCTTATCATGATAACTATATTCAAAAAAATATAGAGAATTTTTATTTAATCATTAATCCACGGACCCACTACATACACACACACACACACACACATATATATATATATATATATATATATATATATATATATATATATATATATTTAATGAGAGAGAGAGAGAGTGGTCAGTCCCT
The DNA here is from genome assembly GCA_964036315.1 of Acanthosepion esculentum. NCBI lineage: Eukaryota > Metazoa > Mollusca > Cephalopoda > Sepiida > Sepiidae > Acanthosepion > Acanthosepion esculentum. The sequence goes on from OZ038480.1 coordinate 140,776,947, forward strand.
CAGTCCGTAGACTAATGATGAAATAGGTAATTTTTACATAATTTTTTTCCTTATCAATTCAGTAGTGAAAATCAGTTACACCAATAAAAACTCATTGATTAAAATTTTCGCATCAGAATTCTACTAATAATTACATGTCGGAAAATGGTTTTCATTGATACATCGTCTTATTTAATAGTTCTTAAATTCATTGATATATTGGAGGATATCTGTTTGTTAATTAAATTATGAGAAGTCCTTGCATTCTTGATTCTCGCCCTCTGAGGCCTGATAGAATTTATATAGCCCAACAGATTTAAGTAATGAAATTTTGATGACCACTTGCCTAATGCAGTATTGATCCTTTATATGTCGGCAAGGTAGTTCTTAATCGATCAGGATTGGACACTGCAAAACATGTCAATTTTTCGTTTGTGATACTACGCAAGGATTTTAAGAAGAAAAAATAATCCAGCCATTGCTGGTTACGAGATAAAGTTTCAAGAGATCGAAATTATTCGTCACATGCCAAATGGAATTGAGATTTGAGGGATTTTGTTAGTCAGGCCACAAAATGACGTCTCTATCATGATTGTGAAACAATTCATCGTATAACGCGCAGAGTGGCAGTTCGAATTCTCTTCCTGAAAGGCGTCATTGTCGTTGTAGAAGACTTGCTCTGAAGATCTTCAGTGATTCGGACGTCAAGTGTACGCAACAGTATACGTTCCACGTGAATGATGGAATCCAACGTTTCCCAGTAGAACGTTATCCAAAGCATCTCAGTGATTCCACCTGATAGTTTTCCAATGTCTCCTGATGTCCTCGTTTCCCTAACTTGCCGTACACACTTTATAAAAGAATAAATGAAATCATTCAACCAAGCGACATTTATAGATATGTATTCTGGCTAGTCTATGATTACAGAGCGTTGCATGAAAAAAAAAGGTCGTTCCATTCATCCTTTCAGCTTCATTAAAGCAGTCATTATTTTGCTACAGTAACCATTATGTTGGATCGTAATTGCATTCACTTTTTCATCGTTAAGTTTTAGTTGACCAATGCTTTGTTGGTTGTTGGTGATTTTCCTTCTTAGACCTAGACCGATAAGTATTACTGTAACTTAAAGTGAGCCAACAATATGCTGTTTCAGATATGTTCTGGCCTTCATCAAGTTCCTTTAACTCCTCTTGTTCATAACTGCAGCATCCAATGCATCAAAATTATGCACTTCAAGAGACCTTATTACTCTTAATTTGATAATTTCTCACAAGAGTTTGACACAAATTGTTGGTGATAATATTTTAACACGTTAGTTTATACGGATTACCAAATTTTTCGTAACTTAACTATATATATATATATTAAAAAGACGAAAGAAACCGCAAACGTTTGTGGTTGTAATGTGGATTTTTTTCAAATATATATTATATCTTATTTTCCATAATTTTGATACATAATTCTGCTGTTTCCGTTTTCGCGATATTTTCAAGCAAAGAATGGATATTTCCACATATTATTACAAGGAAATAATAATCCTTATAGTTTTAGATGTTAAACATTCGTTTTTTGGGGGTAGTAGTGACACAAATGTCTTTCTTGTACTGGTGGTATGAAAGTTCTGCTTTAAGGGCAATAAAATAATTAAGATTGGTCCGAGAAAGTGTATATATGTATATATATATATATATAATAGAAAATATAGTTTTAAGAGATATTTTCATGTGCAAAAGTGGTCGATATCGTGGACATAGCGTACGTAAATATAAGAGTGGACACTGATGTTAACACCGAGTGGCGAGTGTCTGTTTCGGCCTTGAACGCAATCTGCGGGCCATGTGCGTTGTGTGATAGCTGGACTATTTATATATTCCTATAAATGAGGCATTATGAGTAGCCAGGTCAGATATATCCGTTTTATTGTGTTATTTTAACGGTTATTGGATATGTCGGGACTGTTATATTTTAAATTATTCTTAAGAAATAATTATGGACCGAAGCGAAAATAAAATAATTATAAAAGTGCGATCACGCGTGTTTTTTAAAAACACCATCACAACGATCGCAGTTATAATAAGTTTGCCTTTGTAATTCATTCCTGGGAATGATTTTGGAGAAGATCGAAAGTAGTTAGGTAAGAAAAAACTACGGCGCTTGCCTTAATGAATTTTATGTTAACATCAAGTCACTGATTAGAGAACTAGAAAGGATTTTTATAAAAAAATAGACATAATATGTCTGTATTATTCAATGAAACATGTTTGAAGATTTGCTGCCTATATATATATATATATATATATATATATATATATATATATATATATATATATATTTGATTGAGTGTGATGTATAAATTTTATATAGTATAATTTTTTCTATAATTTTACTTCATTTTAAATATTCAAACACCATTTTGATACTGATGTTTACAAGGCCACCTTTCCAGGAAAACAACTTTTGCCAGACCCATCAAATTTATATCTAGCATGGTTTTTAATATGTTTTACACATAAGGTAAAGTCTTTATATGTCCCCTAAATATATATATATTCAAACATGGCGAGATTTGATAGTTGATTGTTTTATTTTGTTTTGTATATTTGTTTTTTGTTAGTTTTAGTTAAAGTTTCCATGCACATGTACACTCGATCCTACACATATATGATCATTACATCGCTAACTTAAATAATTCCGAGAAATTTGTTTTCGTGATAGGAATTCTTCTTCCGTTTATTTTTATTTTTTAACCATAAAGCAAAAATAAAATTTAGATATCCCCAAAGGGTAACTGGAATTGGGGAAGAAAAGCATCATAGAATTGCTAAGCATTCTTTCTTGAAACATAACTTATTCATATTTATCCAAAGCCGTCATTGTTACAGTATATTGGAATCGGTAGGACTTGAGTTTGGTCGCTGCTTATTTATCTGCAACTGTAAAAGAAAAGCAAAAGAAAAGAAAGATTTCTTCCTTGAAATTGAAAAATAGAACATCAACAAACAAGTTATCATAAACAGAAAATAAGGAGAAATAAAATAAGGAGAAATCATTTGCAAAGAGTTGACAGCATTTCAGTTTTCGTTTATATTTATTTGCCATTTTGTTTATTTGGCTTTTTTCTTTCTAATTTGAAACTTTCGCTACGTCTTTTCGATTTATCGGAGAAAGCGATTTAACGTAATAAATAGACAAAACAAACATTAAAAAACTAATTAGTATCTGACAGAATTGATAATCTCCTTAATTGCTTCTGTTATTTAATATTTCTGACGTCTTTCTTTGCATTTTTGTCAGCAGAAATTGTGGAGACCAATTCGAAGCAATGAAAAACACCATCAATATTTACAAGATTAAAAATTCTTCTGTTGTAATGAGCTCGATTTTCCCTGAGTGCTACACACTTGTTTCCTGTGTATCCTCATAGTATTAGCGCAACGTAATCTTCCGACATTCATTTTTTAATGCGGTAAGAAGTTATGTTTAGTATAATTCACGAAGCCAGTGTTGTTTCGCGCTTAAATTACTGGAAATATGAATCCCATATTAATAGATCGAACATTATTCAGTGAGAACTTCAGATCAGAAGTTAGCTAATAATAACAACGTATCACGTGACTGTTTTATTTTTCTACACTTGTAAGTTGAGTCTAGAGTCGAGTGCTTATCTTACAAAATAATTTTATTCAGAGACAAGATTTTTGAAAAATATTTTATAAAATCAATTTTTGTATCAATCTAAATTTTAAGTCACGAGTCCCGCAATAAATTCGAGTCTTTTTAGCACCACGTGCAGCCGTAACAGTAGTGTGTGCGTGTAGGTAATGTTAGCCTGACGGGTCCCATCCCTCTTCAGGCTGGCTTTGAAATCAGAGATTTCCTTCTAATAGACCGACTGCCACCCAAAGCTAGGGAGGCCTAGGATGGGAGTGGGGTGATACATTCATACCTTTCCATGGAAGCGAACGCAACAGATTCAAATTTGAACTCGGCGTAACAACTCCATTTTATGTGTGGATAAGGACAACGCGACTAGCATATTTTTAATGCACAATTATAGCACTAAATCTTTTGAAACCCCAACAGGAGTAACCATTGAATTTTGCTACTTATAAGTTTCTGGGGCTTTTTTTTAAAAATAAAATTTGTTTAACTGGGATACTAATATGAAAAAAAGAGAGTTAGAAATTTAGTAGCACTGGATTTTTAAATACAGATCAATTCCTATCGAAAGAAGTTACAGTTCGAGAGATCAACATGCTAATCATCAACAGGTTCTTTGGAGAAAATATTATCAGAATCACTTATAAAGAGTTGAACTAAAATTCAAACAAAATAAAAATTCTCATAAGAAAAAAATCAAATATTGCAATTTATTAAGCTTAGCTAATTACAGTTCAGTGATAACAAAATGAAAGAAAATCAGAGTAGATTAATTTTATTGAATAGAAATCGAAGTCTATCAACAGCAAGAAATATGCGACAATCTCCTCCACAAAATATACAATACTTTGGTTTATAAAATAATGAAAATCGAATGAAACAGATGAAATATTATATGGAAGAAAATGGGAAAAATTAAAGATCTTATTGCTTTTTAATGGGAAAAAAATGATATTGAAAATCACGCGATTACTTTACCCTTTCAAATATTACCCTATTTAGAAACTAAAACATAAAATAGCAATATGAAGTTTATATTTATTCTGTCCACTTGTTTAAAATTTTAAAGATAGACTACATTTTATTAAAGAAATCCGTCGCCAGGGAGACGAAAATGAGAAATATAGCTTTGAATATAAGACAATGATCAGTTTTTGCATACGAGAAAATGATTGCATCCACGAGTTGTTCATATTGATCTCCTCAATCCCAGACTTCGTTTTAGGATCTTTTGGCAGCACGGCTCTCGTGAGCGAGCTCTTGTATTTAGTTAGTCACTCACCAGTTACGTGCCTGCGATATCACCAGAAATCTACGCCGAGATTTTTTTTAAATTTTTAAATACGGGAAAAACTATACGTCGATATGACCCCGGAAATGAAATTACGAAAAATATAGTGAAAGCTATCGATCACTAACATTCAGACAATATCATCACTCACTGGACCCAAAAATAGGTTCTCTTTTACGTAAAAAAAAAATGAACTAAAAATGTAAAAAACAAACTTTGTCTCACAATTTAATCAAGCACAGAAGCGCATTCACACAGGCACAAACACACATACATGTGCGTGTATGCATGTGTGTAGTCGAGATAGCAGTGAGATGCAGTTAGTGACAGATAGAAAACAGAAACTTGTTTGTTTGCAATTTTTTCTTTTCTTCAAAGGGGGGGATTTAACTGTGAGAATCGTCGAAATCTTGTCTTTCCTACTTTCTTTTTTAATGCAAAAACGCGGAATTGTTTGACGCGTATTAAAAAAAATTATTTGGAGTTTGAAACATTCTGAACGTCTGCGTTCGTTTTTAATGGCATTTCAGGAATTGACTTTAGTCACTTCATAAAAGAAATGTTACAAACTAATTCTGATTGACAACGATCTACTTGGTGTGCATAATCTCCTCGTCTTAAAAGCATCATGTATCTTTTTTTCAAAGTCGAACATAAAAGTTGTTTTTTTACCTGGTTTTGACCCGAAAAAGCAGAAATGTCATACATACTTTCATATATCTACGCCTGTAAAATTTTGTATAATGTTCACTCCATATATATATATATATATATATATATATATATATATATATATATATATATATATATATATACACCCGCACACACACGTATGTATATATATATATATATATGTATATATATATATATATATATATATATATATGTATATATATATATATGTATATATATATATATATATATATATATATATATATATATATATATATATATATATTGGTGTGTATGTATACGCATATCTATCTATCTATCTATCTATCTATCTGTTTGTCTCTCTCTATCTCTCTCTCTCTCTCTCTCTCTCTATATATATATATATATATATATATATATATATATATATATACGCGGTGCATGAAAATTCGAGTCGTACTCTCAGCGTAGAGTATTACATATATATATATATATATATATATATATATATATATATATATATATTCCAAGTTTCAGATTGTTAGTTACTGTCGGTTTTGAATTAAAAGTTAATGTTTTTCCTAGACTGCATGCCTACCAAACCTAGTGAATCCATTCTAGAGGTGAAAAGACCAGGATTGGTAATTTGCCAAGCGTATTTGTGAAAAAGTCAAAAGAAGAATGAACATTAATTAGATCTGGTTACATCGACAAAAGTGTTTGAAGCTATATTTCAACCTGAGATTTTATCTCTATACTGTTCGCCTTATGTGTCTAATGGGGAAACCTTTCATTTAGTGCACTGATACGAAAGAGAAATAAATATTTATGTTAAATAAATGCAAGTGTTCATCAATAGATCACACGTATACGAGCAAATATAATTATTTATTTATAACATAAATATGTTATAAAATCACTACAAAAATAGCCATTTTGTTTCATCACTTCCGGTGTCTTATCAAGTGATGATGTTGAATGTAGAATAAATGGTTTTAAAAGTTTCAAATTAATTAACGACCCTACGTTAGGGGTAAACGCTGTTACATAAGCTAGAATGACCAATCAAAATACAAGTACATGAGAACTCAAAAAATTTGACAACGAAGCAAGGTTATCATAGATATTAAAAGATTTATAAAATTTGAAATTAAAATTAAAAGTAAAAAATTACCTATTTAGAAATCTAAATCTAATCTCTATTAAGTTTAAAATTATAGAATTACTGAGGAGAAAATAAAAAATACATATATTATTTAATTTATTTTTTCATTGAAATTACGTTAAAAAGGATGTTGATAGGTCCAGACAAAAATGTATATATTTTACAGTTTACTTCAATTGTGATGACCACCTCTCACGTAAAAGAATCCAAACACACTCAGGTTATAATACATAAGCGCCCAGACATATTTAGATATATATACACACAAAAAACGGTGACGAGACACAACCCTTGATAAAAAAACGAACACACACACACACACACACACACACACACACAAACACACACACACACACAACCAAACGTGCATGCACTTTCCTTACACATAGACATCTATAAACACATGCACATACATCCACATGCACATTGACCTAGACAATCAGACGCAATAGCCAAAATGTATATATTTGCAAGTTTGTTTAAATATATATATATATATGTACTATGACAGACAAGGTCCTTTGATTAAGGTTTTTATATAATTTCTCATATGATCTTATATTTTTTTTCTTTTCAGTTGATAAATTATATAAAAACACCCTTTCTTAGGTGTTCTCGTTTATTTTAGTAATATTTCATTTACACCTTATATTTATAAAAAGACAACTAGTAAACTCTCTTGCCATCTTAATTTCTCTAGTGAATGCCCTCTTAGATATAAAATAGATGTTATTAAAAATTTCTTCAAGAGAGCACACGAGAATTCATCCTCTCGTACGCTTTTCTTTAAAGAATTAAATAACGTAAAAGAAACGCTTATTAATAACTAATTTCCAAATCAATTGTTGGATTTCTATATCAGGTTTGTTCTGTCTAAGGTAGCTAATAGCAACGACAAGGATATAAATGTAAAGAATAGGATTGATATTTTTTATAAAAATCAGATGAACAAAAATTACAAACAACATGAAACTAGAATTATGAATATTATTAAAAAAAATGTACAACACCAGTTGACAATAGCAAAGAAATTAGACTAATTATTTATTATAAAAAGTTAAAACTGCCAATCTTATAGTTAAAAATAATAATTCACGTCTTAGAACAAAATTAAATAGAACGCATATTATTTACGAATTTAAATATCCTTTAAAGAATTGTGTTCCTGATCAATCAAAATTCGTAAAAAATTATATAGGCCACACTACATGTTTGAGAAGACTCACGCTACATCTTTCTAACCATAGCTCAATTAAGTTTCATTTAAATACTCATGGAGACCTACTGGACCCTATTCGTAACATACTTGTTGATAGCACAAATATAATAGCATCGTCTACTTGTAAAAAAGACTACAAGTAATGGAAGCCTTATTATTAAAAACAAGAAACAGCACTTAGTAATAACAACTGTGAACATGGACACAATATCTTGACCGTGTTTTGAAATTGAAACGTATATATACTTGTCGATTCACAGAGCGATTATGTCCATCACTGACATCTTCATTCCATCAGTTAAACTCCCCCAACATTGCATTCATTTGTTGTGTGAATGACAGTAGCGCATAAATCCAGCTATCGATCTGCATTTCTTGTTCCATATATGGTATGTCAAATCATCTCCGGGTGCTGGAAGTTGACTTTGAACATCATCACTTCCAATGTGTCTTTTTATATGCTTTGTAAGACCTGACATGGACTTGCACACTCTAGTACAGATCGGGCATTCAAAGCATGCTATTACACAATCGTCATATGCAATAGACTGTTGGTGTTGGTGTGATTTCTGTTGACTGAACAGACCTGTCCAGGACAGACATATCCGATTGCATTGGGCATATAGCCAGGTTGGAACCTCATGGCAATTTAGGGATCCCTTCCGAACACCTCTCTACAGTTCTGCATAATTTTTGTGATGCCTCATGGAAGATCTTGACGCCATCAGCAATACCAGCTCTCCAAGAAACCCGTTCTTTTGCTAGAGTCTTGTAGTTATCCAGACCAATATTTCACTTGTATAGTGACTCTTTAATGCAATCTTTGTAACGAAGTTTTGGCTTGTGCTACAACATACATTAATTGTTTTGGCATTCTATTATCTGCCTTACGAATAACATGACTTGTCCATCGCAATCTGTATTTGTGTATAATTGCTTCCACAGAAAGTGAATTGGCCCTTTGTATAATAACAGTATCAGGGGTGTGAGACATCCAGTGGATTTCAAGCACAAACCGAAGGCATCGTTAATGAAAACATTCCAGTATCTTCAGATTTCTGCGATAGACTACCCAGGTCTCACATGAATATAACAGAGATGACATAACTTCGGCATTATATATTTTAATTGTGTCTGCTTTTTTATGCTGTTCTCACTCCAGACACGGAACTTGAGTGCTACAAATGCATCGGAAGCCTTCTTAATCCGTAACGCTATCACATCATCAAGAGAGCAGTCGCGGTTGAGGGTGCGACAAGGTATACAAATTTGTCTACTACCCCAAGTCGAATACCATCAACATAAATTGATTGCTCTATATACTGAATTCATCGGGCAGGTTGATACATCACCACTGTCTTGTCAAGGCTGATAGACAGTTCAAAAGCTTTACATGACCCTGATAGTAGATCCATGAACTGATGTGCGTGATGAATTGTGTGTGCGACCAGTTCACAATCATCGGCATAGAGAAGGTTGCACACTAAACTAAAGACTTTTGTCTTTACTGCAAACCTATGTATGTTGAAAAGCTTGCCCGTTGACCAGTACCTTCTGATAATACCATCATGGCAGTCCCTGAACGCATCATGCAGTACAATTGCAAAATAGATAGAAAAGAGTATAGAAGCCAGATCTCCCTGCTTGACTCCATTTTCAACCTTGATGGGTCCTGTAAGCATACCGACAAAACTGATGCAGGCTTCTATACCGTCATGGAATATGAATAAATGCATACATAAAACAATGTTTTTCTAGTTAACAGTTAATATATTTCAAAATTGTAAAAGATAAATGTATAGTCGAAAGCGCTCGGAAAAAAACATTTGGACAGTTTTTATATAATTTAACTACTAAAAAGAAAAAAATGATCAAAAAAATAAGATCACATCAGAAATTATATAAAAACTTAATCAAAGCACTTTGTCTTTCATATTTAATGAAATTTGCATCAAAGGTTTTCTGCCTAAGTACACTATATATATATATATATATATATATATATATATATATATATATGAAGAAATATAGTCTTAAAGTGTGCTATATTTATGGTATAAAGTGCTCAATATCAGAGATAGAGCGTGTGTAAATATAAAAGTGAACATAGAAGTCAACACTTAGAGGCGACAGTCTGTTTCATGCTAGTGCAATCGTCAGACCTGACGATTGCACTAGCATGAAACAGACTGTCGCCTCTAAGTGTTGACTTCTATGTTCACTTATATATATATATATATATATATATATATATATATATATATATATAAAGATAGATAGACTGGAAGAGAGAATATATATATATATATATATATATATATATATATATATATATATATATATATATATATACATATATATATATATATATATATATATATATATATATATATATATATATATATATATAATATGGAGAAAACAACTGAAAAGTTGCAAATTAAAAAAAATTGAATGCTTTTTTGTGAAAGTATTTATTTATATTTTTATATATATATATATATTTGATATTTCAGATCTGCCCCGATCTTTCGTCCGAAATAAATTAAATAACCTCTGAATACAGTTATTTAATTTATTTCTGACGAAAGATCGGGGCAGATCTGAAATATCAAATATATATATATATAAAAATATAAATAAATACTTTCACAAAAAAAAACAGTCAATTTTTTTTAATTTGCAACTTTACAGTTGTTTTCTCCATATTATATACATATCAAGAAAGTATACTTGGCTTCTCATTATGCTCTCTCTCTCTCGATATATATATATATATATATATATATATATATATATATATATATATATATATATATATATATATAGGATTGTCGTATACGGAATAAATTCCAATAACCAACAAATACTATTCTTAAAAGAGTGCTCGATACAGAGTAGAGCAAATATAATTATTTATTCGAAAATTATAACATAAATATGTTATAAAATCACTACAAGAATAGCCATTTTGTGTCAACACTTCTGATGTCTTATCAAGTGATGGTGTTGAATGACACCATCATTTGATAAGACACCAGAAGTGTTGAAACAAAATGACTATTTTTGTAGTGATTTTATAACATATTTATGTTATAATTTTCGAATAATTGCATATATGTATATGGAACTTTCGATTTATGCGCCAAAATTTCTGTATACCAAAATTCGATTAGTTCATGCGTAATACTCGGTTGGTGCGGTAAAACATTCTTCCGTTTAACGATATTAATTGAAAATTTCATTTTTTTAATATTTGCCAATGTACACATTAGGCGCACTAATCGAGGGATTCCTGTATAAATGATAAAATATAATTTTAATGTATCCTATATTTATAAGGTACTTTTACCCTATAAATATAGCAAACATTAAAATTCAATAGAGCTTGAGTAAATATAAGATGTATGGACACTGATGCAACACCGAGTGGCTGAAGATAGCATTCAAGAAAGAAAAGGACTGCTGTGACTCTGTGCTGGTACAAGTGTCCACACTAAATAGAGAAGTCCTATTAGGTTTATTCAAACAACGTCCTTCCCGTCTGGCTCCGTGTCCGAAATGACAGAATCACTTATAGACGGAAAAGTGGTTTCTCTGAGGGGACAAAATGGATTGTGATTCGATTCGATATCCGTACACCATCTGCATACTAGATGTTGGTTGTAAGCTTAGGAAATAACAACTAGTAATGTTCGAGGTTTGGGGGTCAGTCTCCTGATGTGAACAAAAATAACCTTGGGAAAGACATGAATACATACCCCTAAGTTCTCACCCACCGCTTTATAAATGTTGAACAAAATGACATTGCAGTTATTACAAAATGGATGAGGGAGAATAAGTTATCATTTTCCCATAACTAAAGTTATAATATTAAGTTAAGGTAGCAGTAGTAGTAGTAGTAATATTAGTAGTAGTAGTAGTAGTAGTAGTAGTAGTAAAATTATGCCATCCAATTGAACTGCCACGGAATTTCTGTCCTCCTGTATAGCGGCGAATGCTGGACAATCTTCTCAAAAATAAAATCAGACTTGAAGTAACAAAAATGTGGTTCTACAGAAAGATGCTGAGGATACCACGGACCGAATATGTGAGCAATAGCAAGATTTTGAAGAAAATGGAAACAAAAAGCAAACTCATACTTAACATCAGGAAGAGGTAGATGAAATTTCTGGGACACGTAATGAGGAAGGAAGGCTTGGAAAATATGATACTCACAGAACAGATTGTGAGAAATAGAATCAGAGGAAAGTAACATGTAACGTACTTGATGAGCTTGAGCAATTGGATGGTAGATCAGGGTTTGAAGAAGTAACAACAATACAAAACTTATTAAGAGCTACAAGGAACAGAAAGATGTGGAGGGCCATGATTGCCTACGCTCTGAAGGCACAGGGCGCATAAAAAAGGAAGTAAAAGTATGACCAAGTTTTTTATGATATATATATATATATATATATATATATATATATATATATATATATATATATATATATATATATTACGCGAATCATTCATACGAAAAACAGATAATGAAGTTAATGATATAAATGTCAAGAATCACTCTCGCAAATAATTTTTAATAATAATATAATTTTAATAATAAAATACATTAATGAATGATTCGCGTAATATAAATTGAACCTGCACCACATAATTGACATATATATATATATATATATATATATATATATATATATATATATATATACAGTTGTGTTGGGATAATATTTCTCAGTGTTTTTCAACAGCAGGTGTTTGAATATGTGATTTCTTTTGTCACGTGACTAGAATTTATGATATATTTACTCATTCTGAAATTTAGCATTTCAACGCTACTTTCTTATACGTCTCTTTTTGATTTGTGAATTTTTTTAACGTTATGTTTACGTTTTTTAATGTTTTTACGTTAAAACTGAAAATGAAGGGAAATAAATAGCAGTTTCGGCCTTTGATGCTGTTTTAGTCCCAGAAAAGGAAAACGTTGTACAATCATCCAAAAACATATGCACGTTTTATGGGGATGGTTCCAGAAAGAATTGTTCGGAAGTGATCCAGTAAGTTTATACATGATTCACTTGATTTATACGAATTTAACAGGGGGGGCATTAAGAAGTGTAGATTCTGATGATAAGGAGGATAGATAATGCTTGAATCTAGACTTGAAGAGGGTTAAATTGTAAGGTTCTACTCTGGAGTCTGTTTCAAAGGTAACATTTCTTTGGAGGAAACTGTCTGGGGGAAGAAACGAAGGTGTACTTAAATATTCTCGCGCCAACCCACTTCTCAAAATCCCTCTTTCTTTCTATATATATGTATATGTAGAAACAGCTAACATTATCCAGTCGAAGGAAAATGCAGAGATTCGAATGTTATTTACCAAGCAACTATTTACCTCAAAGAAAATAATTTAAACCACGATATTTACACTGGAAATTTCCGCGGGGGAATGGAAACAAAGAGTTTATACACATAGACAATTCTTTTTCCAAATCAAAAATAAAATAACACACTGCTCTTTCCAAAAATATTTGAGAGAGAAAGATCTGAACCCTGATATTGACTGGAAATTCATAGGTTTCGCTCACACTCAATTAGTAATTTTAAGGGTAGATATAACCTGCGTTTAGATGAGAAGATTAGAATAATTAAATTCGATAATGAAAGTACACTACTAAATCAAAGGAACGAGTTAGTTCCCAAATGTCGTCACCGAAGTAGGTCCAAAATGATGTAGAATATTATTGATCTTGCTTAATCTGTTATCACCTAACACATATATTGTTATTTCTACTCCTACACATTCCTCTCAAATAAACTTCCTCCTACATAGGTGTTATTATTATTATTATTATTACTATTTCTGTTGTTATTATTACTGTTACTACTATTATTATTAATGGTTTTTTGCCCTTACTATATATATTATTTTATTTTACTTAATACTTTTTATTTGTTTATTTTTTATTTTATATTTTATTTAATGTATAATTTTATATTTAACTTTAGATTTAATACTTAAAATTTATGTTTAATAATTAAGATATACTTATATTTAATATTTAATATTATTTATATATTTATTTATATTAATTTATTTTATATTTAATAATTAATTTATATTTATATTTATTAAATGTTTTTATTTTTTAAATATATATTAATAATTAATTTTATTACACTTATTTATTCACTTTTATTTATTTATTTTTATATTTATTACCTATTAATTTACATTGATTATATATTTTCTATTAAATTTATTTAATAACTTGACTTTAATTATTATTTCATTATTATTTTAATTATCATATTATATATATATTATTATTTTTATATTACTTATTTTAGATGTTACATTTTTTTACATTTTTACTTACTCTTCCTTAAAGGTTTTTTAAAATTAAATTGAAAAAATCTTCTCAAATTTTTAAATTTCCTTTAAGTAATTTTCCTTATAGAAACTAGATTTTACTATTTTAAAACATAGGTGAAGCTTATTTTAACTAGTGTCCGAATCCCGACACTCCGCCCTACCACCATGAAATTGGGTTTAAGCTTTGTCTAGACAATTTGCTATGTCATCTGTTATATTCTCGTTTCTTCTTTTCTTTTTTTGTTCTTTTACTTTTTCATCTTTCTCTTTTCTCCTTCTGTCTTTATCCCTTAAAGTTAAAAATTTTTAAGCTACTATTTTATTTTATTTCTTCACTCCTTGGTGTTGATAATTCCTGCAAAGAAGCTCTTGTAGGCTACAATAGATATTGGAATGGAGAAATTGTGAATTTCTTTCTATGTAATTTATTAAATACGGCAGACAAGAAAGATTTAATTAATTTTTTATTATGTTTTTTTCAGCATAATTACATTTTTCCGTTTTGCAGAAGTTAGGGAGCACAAATATTTTCCATAGTTTTTATTGCACCAAGGGCTTTATTTTTGTCTCTGGTGTTGTTATAAAAATTCTGGAATATTTTTTTACCCACTTACTCCTACAAAACGGAAAAAGCGTAAGGGTACTGGAAAAAATTATTAAAAATTAATTAAATTTTCCTTGTTGGCATTATTTAATGAAAAATGTTTGAAAGAAAGGTTGCTACCTTAATTTCCATTATATACATATATATATATATATATATATATATATATATATATATATATATATATATATATATATGTGTGTGTGTGTGTGTGTGTGTGTGTGTGTATGTGTGTGTATATATATATATATATATAATCCCCACACACACATCTATTAATTCGGGCCTCGCGAGACATACGCATGTCCATAGAATTGATACACCTCTCCATTTTACTGATCCCGCATTTATCTTCTGCAACGAGTGAATCCACCATATATATATATATATATATATATATATATATATATATATATATATATATATATATATATGTACATGTGTTTTGTATATATATATATATATATATATATATATATATATATATATGTACATGTGTTTTGTATATATATATATATATATATATATATATATGTACATGTGTTTTGTATATATATATATATATATATATATATATATATATATATATATATATACAAAACACCTGTACGTATGTATATACAAAACATCAGATGCTCCAGACTAGCTGTAAACTTTAGCCGAGCGCCGTGCTTCAAAAAAGTTTCGACCCATTAAGCTTACTACCTCTACACACGGTGCACCCGCAACTGCTGAATGATGTTACGGTGCAATCGGTCTATGTCATTAGCTGGAGGCGACTCGATACGAACTTCTGTGTAATCCACGCACTGCCTTCCACCGCTTTCTCACCATAGGTCTTTATCACTTTATTCGGCCTTTCGATCCCAGCGCACTTGTGGAATCTCTTTAAGGAAGCAACAGGTTCAGTCCTTTCCTCTCACGCTTCCGCCAAGTCGCCAAGCAGGAGACACTTCTTCTCGCTGTCAATCAACAGTAGATCTCGACTCAGTTCAAACACAATACACCTCTCTAGCAATGTAGCATCAACCAGCACTGCCAACTTCCTTGAACCCTCCGACCTGGTCCTCTGCCTCTCGCCAGTCACATCTTGCTTCAGGAAGGCAATCCTTCGCAGGTCCGAGGAATGTATATTAGCACTTCTAGAATCTGCTGCCACAATCTCCAGAATCAAGTTATGTCTAACTATGTGTTCAAGCCATTCTATAGTGCCTTCGGGCAGGATGACAGCATATGACGTAGGTTTCCGTATGCAGGACACGTCAGCGTTCATCCTGGCCCTGACATACCGACGACTTATCGACTACTACCGTGCGCTTTTTTGTCACTGAATCCCCGCCACATTTCATCTTGTTCTGGTGTATTTTGCTACCAATGGCTGACTTGATGACTCTTTTACAGCCATTACATACCCTCATGGTTTCCATTAATAGATTATCTATCCGTTTTTGAACCGCTTGTAATCGTAGTAAGTCGTGTGGTTTTACATCAGACACGAAACAGGCGACTCTACCAGATTCACTGAGGAGCCGGAAGATTACCTACTAGTCTGTGTTTGCCAAACTTCAAGCGGGTGCGACCTTCAAACAGTTACCCATCACACCATCCCTACATGCATAGATAAGTCCTCAGTGGCCATAAAGGACTGTTGTAGAACCCAATCTCACATAAGTCCTGCTTCTCGCAAAAACTCAGGGCGGACAGATCACGCCCTCAGGTCTATATCATTGCCGTCACGGCACTATCATGGATGTCACCACACTATCACAGGCGTCACCATTCATTCATGGTTGTCACTGGAGAAGCAGAGGTAGTAAACACATGTTGACATCAAGTACTTCAGACCAGCTACAGTCTAGTTGAGCGCCGTATTTCAAAAAAGCTTCGGCGCATTAAGGTCAGTACCTTTCCACACGGTGGGCCCGCAACAGCTGGATGGTGTTACGTTGCAACCGGCCTATGTCGTTAGCTGGATGCGACTCGATATGAACTTCCGGGTAATTCACGCACTGCCTTCCACCGCTTTCAGATCACAGGTTTTTATCACCTCATTCGGCCTTTGGATCCCAGCGCACTTGTAGATTCTCTTTAAGGAAGCAGTAGGAATGCCTCTACAGCCAACTTCAGATGACACTAAGGTGCAGCTGTATCCCTTCTCACGGTCCTCAGTTCCTCATACAGAAGCAGATTTCTTTCATGAACCTCTTCAATTCTTTCTTCCCACGCCACCGTCAGTTCGCCTAGCAGCATTTCGCCAAGCAGCAGTTTGCCAAACATGCATACGAGTGCAAGTCAAAAGTGATCCACACTTTTATCTAAATATATGTTATAACGAAAGACTATAACTATCCATTATTGATCGCTTTTTATTTCAATTGATTTAATTCTCTTTAATTCTCTTTATATGAATGCATTTAATTCATCAGATGAATTACCTTTCTGTTTTATTCAGTCTTATTAACCCCATTTTCGGCTATTCTTTCTTCATTCACATATTTGCATATCAAGATCATTTACTCCGTGAGATCCTCAATTAACTTCACAAAATGTGCAAGTAGCGCTCGGCACTGAAGGAGATGATACGTACAGATAGAAAATACAGCAGAATCTAATTTATTTCTTAGATTCTGAAATTAACTGCATTCATTTTCATCTACAAACGCGCACAGAAAATTATTTGAAACTTTAAAAAGAAATGCAAATAAGCTTGCGTATGAGTAGACAACGTCTCATTTACGAACTTAGCAGACTGAAGAATTCACCCAACTAATACATATACGCACAATATACATATATATGAAGAAATATATTCTTAAGATGTGCTATATTTATGGGATAAAGTGCTCAATATCAGAGATAGAGCGTGTGTAAATATAAAAGTGAACATAGAAGTAAACATTTAGAGGCGACAATCTGTTTCATGCTAGATGCAATCGTCAGGCCAAGAATACTGTTATTTTTCTCGGCTATTACCTTCCCAGACCAAAATAAATTATTAAATAAAAGATCCGAGCTCATGTCAAAATGCAGACATGAAAACAAATTTTTACTACGTTACTTAAAAATCGAAAACTTAAAAAAATAAAATAAAATAAAAAATAAAATAAATAAATAAACAAAATGACAATAAAATAAGTAAAATAAATTAACCCAAACAAATTACCAAATCATAACCGTTAGAATAGACGAAATAGAATAAATAAATAAAAAATTAAAAACAAAATCAATAAACCTAAATAATTAAAGTAAATAATGAACAAATTAACAAACCATTATGACCAAAATATTAGTTAGACTATAAAAATCAAACCAAAAATCGGACGAAAAAAATAGCTATAACTGTTATATAACAATAATAGAAAAATAAATACTACGTTACTTAGAAATCGAAAACCGAAAAGTGTAAATAAAAATAAACAGTATAATAAATAAATAATAAAAACAAGTATATATTACCAGAACATTTGGAAATAGCACAGAGCGAAGTTAGAATAAGAGAAGTCGAATTTCGAACTCCGTTCATTAATACTGTTTTCGCTGCTAGTTTCCTTTTCGCCACCCACGAATTTCTGGAAAGATATTCAGACATGAAATTCACCAAATTCTCTAAATCATTTACACATACGGGAAATCAGGCACATGAACACACACACAAACACACACACAGATCTCTCTCTCTCTCTCTCTCTCTCTCTCTCTATATATATATATATATATATATATATATATATATACTGAGAGAAAATAAAATTGCAGTGTCTTGAATATGTTTTCAATTTACTCAAGATTAAACATACAGGAAGTATAGTTGAATTACAGAAAATTAACAGATATTCAGATGAATATTTACACAGTTCCTTAAATAAGGTGGGGTAGCAACAATATTCGGACCCCATATTAATATACTACACCCTTCTTTGGTATAAACAGAGTGCTCTGTACTGTAGCATGCATACGATCGCACATTGAAGTACATCAACCTGTGATACACCATTCTCAATCATTGCACTTTTTAATGCATTACCGTAAGAATTGTAGGTTGGCGTTGTTTGTAATCAGTCGTGATCCCATTATGCCACATTATGTTCAATAGGGGACAGGTCTGGCGATCGTGCCGGCCATAGAAAGAGTATGCTAAATATCACTGATATCATGTGGTTGATCATTATCCTGCTGAAAGTGAACATTACCTTCGTTTGCTAGGGATACCAGCTGAATGGGTTGAAGAATAATCCGGACGAACATAGCGCTGTTAAAAGCTTTAGCGATGTTTGTAACTTATAGCCCTTTACACCATGACGTCAGAGGTTGGGTGTTTGTTGTGGTCAAATACATTCTGAAAGAGGTCGCTCCCTAGGTCTACTTCGCATAAGCAAGTGACCATCATTTACATAAAGGCGCAACTTGATCTCTCCATTGAACACTACAGAGGGCAATTCGCTCCCACAGATAACCTTGTTCGAAAGCATTGGATGCTGCAGCGTAAGTAGAAGTCTAGCTAGACACCTGCTTAACTTCAATCGTGTTACAAGTAAAAGGTCCTCAACGGCCATGCTGACATTAGCACTGATCAGATCATGAATAGTGAGCGGTCTTCTACAGCATATCGAGCATAGCGACAGTCTGTTCAACGAAGCGTTCAAAATGTGTATTTGACCAATGTTTCCAATATAGAAACACCACAGATGCGTTAGATTCAATATAGGTAGCAATTCTAAGAAATGATCATTCACTTTGTGAAACGGTTCTATAAGTTAACAAAAGGAGTACACGTGTGACGGTCAAAAGTTTAGACAGAATGTGACAATGACACAAGGTGACCAAAGAGTTTGAAAATTTTATCAGAATATAGATAAATTCTAGCAAAATCGGTATCATCTTTTAATGTTTCGACTTTATTTTCCATTTTCACTATATGTGTGTGTGTGTGCGTGCGTATGTGTTTGCGTGTGTGTGTGATAAGATAAAGAATAAAAAGGAAACTTTTACCAATCTAACATGTTTCACTTTTATTAAAGATACGTTAGTGATTGAGATAGAAGTACCAAAAGACAGAAATTCTGGTATTTTCAATTTTGTGTGGTTTAATTTTCATTGGTCGGTAATTTATCTCGTGCATTATAAATGTAGATAATTTTATATGTATGTAAGTTTGTAAACATTCTAATTTGTCAAAGCGGTCAACGGATGATGATATGTATTGGTAATTGTTTATGTGTCTATGTCTAGTGGGAAAAGTTTTGATGTTTTCACTTCCGTGGAGACTGATTCTGATTGGTCAGTTGTGTATATTTAGTACACAACATGTCTGTTGGTGCTGTTGTGTGTTGATATTGAAACATTTTTATGTACGTACTGTGACATAAGTTATAAACATAAGTTAGATACTTTAAGAATGGATTCAAGAAATGTTGGCGATTTAATATAATGTTTTACTCGTCTGTTTATAGCTGGTTATTTTAAACTTTCATAGTATTTTCTTCGTAAAGAATTATGTTCTTTTTTAATTAGGGTGGCATTAGTGAAAGGAAACTTATGGCCATTTTTGTTTCTGTGTAATACAAAGGGAGTTTGAAGGAGTGTTTAAATTCAAATCTCTATTATGTTCGTAGATCAGGAGAAGTATCCCCTACGCAAACATTTTTGCATTATAAACAATTTATTTTATAAGTACCGATATTTGTATTATGATTGAGTTAATTTTTATTCCTAATTATATCCCCTTGTTGTCTTGGAGGTGGTGGTATATATATATATATATATATATATATATATATATATATATATATATATATATATATATATAATCGGGTCCATTTAAATACATCACACATCTTAAACTCTACTTACCTAACTTATATAGATGACGTTTTTTTATTATATCCCCATAATATAAATCTATTAGTTATAGTAATGAAACTCAATAAGGTTGAGAATGAACATGAATTTGAAATAACTCTCTACCTCTCCTCGATATTTTATTAATACGTAACAAGAAATTAGAATTTAAAGTTTATCGTAAACCCACTAACAAAAACCATCTCATTAATTTTTGTTCTCACCACAATCAAGGAATAAAGTCAGGATTAATGATAGGATTCTATCTCAGAGCCCTTAGGATATGTAACCCTGAATACCTAAATAAAGACGAGAAATATATTGAGAAAAACACTCATATTTCTTCATACCTTCAACATTTCGTCGTCAGGGCTAGAAAAAGAGCTTACAAAAACCAAAAAATAACTAGACACTATTCATAAATCTACCTTCCTACATTCTTACTACTAAACACACAAACACATTAGTCATTCCCGTCTAGTATGAAACAGCCTGTCGCCTCTAAGTGTTGACTTGAATGTTCACTTTTATATATATATATTAGCAGCATGGCCCGGCGTTGCCCGTGCTTGATTAAAAAATCGTACGACTCATACAGCAATCGCTATCACTTGACTTAAAATATTTTTGCCATTCCTTGCCTTTAAAGGAGTGCCCTTTGCCGTGCTGATGTTGCTACATGCCTTACTTCTTGCCTATCTCACACTGCGAACATTTTCTAAGTTCTATACTAAACATTAAATCTGTTACGAAATTAGAACTAAACAAAATGAACACAAAACAATCAGCTTTAAAAAAGGACTCGTAACTGGAAAACCGAATGAAAAAAGAATGTTAGCAACAAATACTTTTTCACACCCAACCCAGTTCTGCGGAATCAGAATCAACGTTTAGTTTAAGCAAGCGAATGAGCCAATTGGAGTAAAGTGCCATGCAGATTTAAATTTTTCCCACTTTTGACGAATGCAGCTATCGATTTTCTTTTTGCATGCTAACATGCTAGTTAACATTCGTGTCAGTCCGTTCTTGGCTCTCACGCTGGCCAATAGAATCTTCCTGCCTATTCGTGGCAGCCACCTATAGGCTCTCTCACTGGCCAGTAGAAAATGGCCGCAAACTACATGAAAACTGCCGCAGAAGCATAAAAAATCGATTATTTCCACTATCGATGGGAGTTGGGAAATACAAAGTCGGTCTTGGTCTTGTCGCTAACTTGGAGCATGTGCATGTAAATTTTGGTGCAAATCCATCGAAAATTGCGACCGTGCATTCGTTACACACACACACACACACACACACACACACACATCCTGTTTTATATATATATATATATTTATATATATATATATATATATATATATATATATATATATATATATGTATATATGTATATATATATATATATATATATATATATATAGAGAGAGAGAGAGAGAGAGAGAGAGAGAGATAGATAGATAGATAGATAGATATCCTGAGATCCCAAGACATTTCCCTCACACACAGTTTTATCTTTCTTTTATTTGAAAGTGAGGAAAACCAAAAAAGTGTATTGATAGTTAATAACATGTTCTACTTTGTCTCATCGTATTCACAGACACACGCACGCACATGCGCGCGCACGCACACGCGTGTGTGTGTGTATGTGTGTATAAAATGAATTCAAATATTAACAGGTGTTTTTATTTCTTCATTTTCAGAAACACCATTTACGAGAATTTATTGAGATGTTCTTGGTATATTGTTATAAAATTTCTGCTTCATAAACAAAAGTTTTCAAGTTTGTTTTGATGACATTTTTAAGAAATAAAGTTATAATCCCTTTTAAATCCGACTAGTACAAGAGGATATTGTTTTTCCACGGCAGGTTCTTTAAAGCTTTTGGTGCTGAAAGCAGTTCTCAATTTACACACGGCTTTCTTCGTTTTAGCGTTTTGTAATTAACCTGTTGTCATCGTTAGTAATTGTTCTTCTAAATATGGCCTTTTCTTTGTCAAACAAGCAAAAAGTAAGGCTTCCTAACATTCTTTTCCTTTATTGTTTACTGTTTAATTAAATATGGCAGCTAAAAAACGTGATCAATATGTCGCATTAAAATGTCCAGTATGAAGAATTTTGAGGTGATAAAAGAATTGAATGATCGGGAGAAAATGTTTGTAATGTGTGATAAAAGTTTCAGTGGGAGAAAACCACCTCACCAAATCTAGTTCAAGAGAGAAACTGTTCAGTTCATGCCAGGTGAGTTATTGTAGCCGTCAAGAAGTGAAGAGAAATCAGCGAAGAAGTCGCTATGCCTTCACTCAAGACGGAGTTCCCGCATATATGGCCAATTTGGCGCAGAACTCGGACAAGAGACATTTCCGTTATTTTTCTTTGAGAATCCTCCATCAAGCCTTGACATTAATACTTTAGTCTTTGCGAGATGTCTCAAATTTAAAAGTGATGTTTTACGTATCTCATACTAAAGTGTGATAAACCTGAAAAATCTCTTGAAATGTTGTAGTACAATATGAACGAAGAGGTGGTGAAGAAGCCATGCACTTTATTTAAGAGATTAAGGGCTATACAGAAAACAAAAGATGACCATTTTGAATTGTCAATATAAAATGTAAAATATTGTCAATTAATTTAACAATTAGTCTGTAAAATTTAATTAACCAAAACCTAAACTTTTAAAAAATATTTTACGATAAAATGAATAACGAGTAAATACATATGCGAGACTTGTAACATTTGACTGATTACACTAGCAAAAAAAAAAAAAACAGGAAAATTTAATGTCACTTCAAAGATTTCCCTTATATTGTGAATTTGATGTTGGGAACTTTTGCATCATCATTCACTATACATTAGCGTCAAACACTTTTTACTTCAGTTCGGCTTATATTTGTTTACTTGTTTTTTTGTCAGCCTTTTCTTTAGATACCTCGTATGTATCTATTTACAACGACCTCCCGCTCCCCACCTTCCACTTGACTGTGCCATCTTAACAAATGAGTGACATAGCTCACATTGAATTGCGAAGAATTAGGTTTGATTTACTGCGAACAACCGTCAGTCAGTAGGGAGAGCATCTGGCAATGTAAGCCATGTTATTTCGAAATGAAGACGAAAGAAGCAACAATAAGAAAGAAAAAAAAAACGAAAAAGTAACATAAATTAAAAATATATATATATATCAGAGTCGCTGTGTTATGTCATTTCTTTTATATCGGAAACCTTTCCCAAAATGTTGTCGTTTTATCACACCTCTCTTTTGTTTCTCTCTCTTTCTCTCTCTCTCTCTCTCTCAATCCCATTCTCTCCCTCACTCAATCGCAAACACTCACTCGTTTTCTCTCACTCTGCATGTGTGTATGTGTGAGTGCGTGTACGTGTATGTGTGTGTGTGTACACGCACACGCGCACGCAATGTGTTATGCGTGGCTGTTTGAGGTATTCTAGAAGACGATTAGAACTATATAACGATTTTAAACTTTGACTTCTGCTATACTAAAATTTGCTTAGTACGCACACACACGCGCACACACACACGCGCACACACGCTCAAGCAAGTAAACAACAAACACATATATGTATATATATCCTGAATGCATGTACTTCTTAGCAGAGCACGAAGCTTTGGGGCTTGATTCTTACTGGATGTCTGAAAAGGATTGCCTGATGACAGACTCTAAATTCTGTGTTCTGAACACCAATATAAGAATGTTTCATAAAAGTATTTATCACAGTGCCTGATCACTGACGAGAGGTTATTTTGTGTCAGAAAATATTCCTATAATAGTAAAAGTTGTTTGACTTGTTTTTTGTATAAGCTTTTGCTTTTGTGGTCGTTTTAGTTCTTCTTTTTTCTTTCTTTCCAATGTCGAACAATGTATTTATTTTCCTCTTCAAAAACCTTTACTGTCTTATATTCTTGTCTGATGTGGATCCTTTTTAATCATCGATTCATGGCTGGTAAATTCAATACGGAAGTTATATTCTTCTATTGTGACTACTGATATGTTTGGGAACGTAGAATGACAATGGTCTTCTACAGATCCTCACATTAAGATATATATATATATATATATATATATATATATATATATATATATATATATATATATATATATATATAAGTGTGTGTACACAAACACACACACACATATACAGATATATAATCTGGTGTTCTTATTGGTATTTTTTATTATTTTTATTTTTACAAAACAGTGCTCAGTGTAAATTTACAGAGCATAAATATTATTATTATATAATTAAATTTGAAGTTTTTAGCTTCAGTTTTTGAAACATGGTTATTACTGTATAGCAAAAAACATTTTAAATCAGTTAATTTATCATATATATATATATATATATATATATATATATATATATATATAGATAGATAGATAGATAGATAGATAGATAGATAGATATCGCCGGTGTGCAATCAGAGAATTATGCAAAACTAATGGAAACGTTCAAGAGGTGGCGGTAGGTGAGGCATGACGACGTCACAATTAAATGTAGAAGTTGAACAAAACGAGAACTTTGTAAACTTTTACCTTGTATATTTCCTAAAGATCTTATCTATCGAGACGTTTGTAAAGTTTAGTCTAACGTTTTTATATCTTTTTATCTATGTTGAATTTATGTCTTATCGAAGACCGATCAAACAGTAGACGGTTGGTAGATTGAGATATGGGTTGATTGATAGTTCTGCTGGTATGATAAATGATGGAGGATTACAATTCTCTTCAAGACGATTTCTTTGTAAATTTGTGTGTTTTAAATTACAGCGACGACTATTTACAATGAGGGATTCTTTGTGACTACTTGTTCCATAGTCTTCTTGTGGGCCTGAAACCAAGTGACATGGAACAGACATGAACGAGAATACACGTTGTCCTCATTATCAAGCTCTTCAGTTTTATCCAGTGTTTATTGCCACGTCTCATAACCACGGGTTCTACTTAAGTTATCAAAAATAAAATAGAAATAGACTAATTCAAAATAAAATAAATAACCGTGAATTGCTATTTTTCCTAAAATTGCATTGTGCCTAATCAGATTTGGAATGTATGCTTCTGCCACCCAGAAATACAAAGGTCTTCTGACAGAAAGAAAGAAAGAACACTGGATTCTTTTGCACACATCCAATACATTCATAGTGGTATAAATGATAAAAAAGAAGAAAATAGTACTCTTTCGGTTTTGTAGCCCTGAAAATAAATAAACAAATAGAAAAAAATAGAAAAAAACCACCCAGGATCACTTCTTGTCTACATTCCTGCCCAGTAAGAATATATTAATACATTCCATGGAGTCTATTTCTCGTGAGTTCTTTTACGTTAAATCAACGCCATCCATGTTGTTCCTGTTACTGTTGGTGATATTGTTGTTACTATTGTTTTGGTGATTTGTTTCTATTTTTCTTTGTGTGTGTGTGTGTGTGTGTGTGTGTGTGTGTGTGTGTGTGTGTGTGTGTGTGTGTGTGTGTGTGTGTGTGTGTGCTACTTCTATTGTTGAGTCTTCTTTCATAACGATGACGACGACAACAATAATGGTAGAGATGATGGCGGCAGTGACCGACAGGATGGTGATGTCGTTGTTGTTGACGGCCATGACACTTTTCAACTGTGCCTAGTTTCGTATTTTTTTTTTTTTGACATCCAACGAATGTCAGCTCCGTGCGATAATATAGAGAAAAGAGAAAAGAATCTAGAAAGGAAAGAAAAATTGGGTTTCTTCTATGAATTTTAAACACTGACCGCATTTTCCTGTCATTCTCTGCTTTTTTCAATTTTAGTCATTTGTTTATTTTTTAAACTTTTATAGGAGAATGTCAGATAGAAAAACCGACCACAGAAAAAGAATCCATATATTTGCTGAGTTGGTTTATGTGTATTTGCGTATTCATGTTAGGATAAGTTGTCTGATTATTAAACGTAATACTTCTATCTCTCTCTCTCTCTCTCTCTCTCTCTCTCTCTATATATATATATATATATATATATATATATATATATATATATATATATATATATATATATTTATATGAAGAAATATAGTCATAGGGTGTGCTATATTTAGGGATAAAGTGCTCAATATCAGTGATAGAGCGTGTGTAAATATAAAAGTGAACATAGAAGTCAACACTTAGAGGCGACAGTCTGTTTAATACTAGACGCAATTGTCAGGCCATATATATATATATAGAGAGAGAGAGGGGGAGAGAGATATAGAGACTGAGAAACGACAGAGGGTTTCATACTACAACGCAATCCTCACGTCTGAAATATAGCATAAATAGCATACCTTAAAACAATAATTTTATCATACATATCTGTGTGCGTGCTTACATATATGTATATACATATGTATGTGTATGTGTGTGTGTGTGTGTCTGTGCGTACGCGCGTGTGTGAGCAAGCACAAGAGTAGACAAGAGCACGATTCTATCTATATTTCTTTTCCTTTACCTTCCGTACACAAATGTTTTCTCTTTCTTTGTTTCTCTCTCACTCTCCCTTTCTTACAGACTGCTTCTGTGTATATATTGTTTTCTGTCACACTGTGTTTCTTTATTTATATAGTTTTATTTTATGTTGATGAATATTTAAATTTAATTTAATGTTTGTGTATGTGTGTGTTAATATCTATTTAATCAAGCCAATCATAACACAATCTAAAAGCTGTGATATAATCTGTGAGGAGTGAAACTGCGAACAAAGATTTACGTTTGTATTCTAATACCTAAATAACTACCGCTTTGTGTAAATGAATCTCAAATTGTTACTTGCTTTTGAAGACAAAAGAATCCTTTAAGGCGCGTGTGGAAAATCTTCTTCATCTTTAAGTGCACATGGTCAGCAAGTAACATTTATTTTATCATCTTCATATGAAGATTGCCTTAACGTCCTTGGTGGCCCCTTGTGTCCTACTCAAAAGTCGATGATGGCATATCCTAAGAGAATAACCACTTAATCCCAATGGGGAGATAGTCATATTGAGAAGACAATTTCAGCTTTTGACTTACAAATTTAGATTCCTGGCCATTCTCGACTAATCTGATTTTTATGATAATAAATAGAAAAGTTATAGGAAAGAAAGTACATAGAGAGTCCTGTCAGGATTGCGTATGCCTATGAGGTCGCCGTATCTACTGACAACGAAATGGATGCCAACCGTAACGAACTAAATTCAGACTTGGCTATCAGGTTAGCAAGCTGAGTGAATTTCGAATATCTCAAATTATTTCGGTGTCTATGTGATGCACGTGCGACCATTTTACTTTTTTAAATTTTACGTTCATGTCTTGCTTAATGTTTTTACGCCACATCTATATCCTGAATTTCAAACATGCAAGATTTACTTCTGTCGAGTTGATCACTTTCACTAACTTCAGAAAATAAATCATGTAAAATGAAAAGCGAATAATATAGACACCGGTTCGTTCACTGTAACAATTTCACTGTTTCGATTTGTTTTAAAGCCTCTTTCTAGTGCAAATTCATATCACAATATTATTGACTGATACAGTCTTCGATCGCAAAATCAAACATAAAAATGTAAATTTCGATTATAGCTAAATTCAGAATCTCGTCTTTTATGGACATTACTTTAGTCATTTCTATCACAGGAATTTGGAGCTATAAGCGGAAAATAAATCTGTAGCTCTCTGCATTTGGTTTACTCCCTGATAAGGTTAGCTTCAAGTTACATTTGGATGATTAAAAATGTATGCATCATTAATAGTATTATTTTAAGACTAGTTTTATTCCTTCTTATGCTTCCTGTTTCTATTAAAACTTTCTATGTACATCACGAAATCGGAAAAAAACGAAATAATAATCTGTATATTGGCAGCAGCTATATTCTTCATACATATTAGCAAAATTAATAAAAAATAATTTTATTAACAATAATGTTTACACCATGTGAGAACCTATGGTAAATTAAAAATATTTAGTGACGCTACTTTGCAAGCAAACGATCACTTAAAGACAGAAATTAAAAACTAGAGTTTGTCTTTTTCCTTTACACTAAAGGAATAAGTGCCTGAAAATTCGCTGAAATTTGTACCGTTACTAAATTGCCAGAAGCTATTTTTGTAAAAGCCTGTCGTAATAATTCATTTTGTAACAGATTTTGCTTTAGTGGTAGAAATATCTTAGTTCAAAACAATATTTTAGCAACGTGTGCTTTACCGTTCCGGCCACGGATATCTCCCTTATTATTATTATTATTATTATTATTATTATTATTATTATTATTATTATTATTATTATTATTTTATTTCCTTTGATTTCTGATGTGTACTCATTTCTTTCCGGGTCCCGCCCAGGGACCTAAGGTTAGAAATGGAATTATGACGTTTTCCACTGAAAAAAATGACATAGGTAAAGCCCTTCGTAAGGTGTGGGCTGTACTCGTGAGAACAATTTTTTGTGTTTCTTTAAGGCATGGGCTTCCAGGGATCCCTTCAATTAGTCTACTGGAATTTTTTCCAACAAATCCGAGGGCTCCAACTACAACGGGGATTGTTGATGTTCTCATGTGCCACAATTTTGAGATTTCGATTTCAAGGTCCTTGTATAATAAAAATAATAATAATAATAATAATAATTATTATTATTATTATTATTATTATTATTATTATTATTATTATTATTATTATTATTATCTCCTTTGATTTCTGGCGCGTACTCATTTCTTTCCGGGTCCCGATCATAGACATAATATCAGAAACGGCATCGTGACATTTTTCACCGAGTAATTTCGAAAAAAAAATCAGACATATTTACATAGATAAAGCCCTTCCTAAGGTATTGTCTGTACTCGTGAGAACAATTTTTTGTGTTTCTTTAAGGCATGGGCTTGGAGGAATCCCTTAAATATTGGAAGATTTTCGAACCAACGAATCCGTGGGCTCCAACTACAAAAGGGATTGTTGATGTTCTCATGTGCCATCATTATTATTATTATTATTATTATTATTATTATTATTATTATTATTATATTTCAGTTCACTAGCAATGATCTCCGAAGCATGTCTGCTCTCTATAACTCTCATCAGACATCATGCGTTTGTGCATGTGTTTGTTTTATATAAAAATGTGTATATATGTATGTGTTTATATCGTCAAAACGTGTCTATATATGTTTATATACCTATGTGCGTGTGATTATGTGCTAATATGCATGTGTAAACGTACATATTTATATATGTCTGTACGTATACGCACGAGTATTCATGTGTATATTTGTATGTGTGCTCAATTAACAGGATAGTCTGAATACTTTTTCCACAAAATGTCGATGTTCCTGTCATCAAAATCTGTTGACAATATAAATTAAAATCTTGTTATTTTTATAATATTTTTCTTTCAGAAATATAACATTACACGTAACATTTGTTACATAGGAGCAAAACTGACCTTCTGAAAATATTTGTAAACAGATATTTACATATTTACTGAGCTTAGTTGATACGAGGAAGTAACTGGGCCTTTCGGTAGATAGAAGTCACTACGCAGCATTAATATGTTTTTTTAGTCTTGCTCACCTATGCCCCGTATATGTTTAACAATTTGATGCTAAAGTTAATAGTCGACATCAAAATAGGTAAAACTTTGGTTAATATCTGACTCGAACAAAAAGTAAGTCAATTCTTTAAAAAAAATAAGGATTTTCTTCCTTTGCAAAAAGTACAAATGAACGATCATAACACATGAGTATTCTGCACTGATTTAAGCTGATGTCATTTTAATGGAGACCTAGAATGTTTTACATATCATAAGATATGCTGTTAAATTAAGCTTATCTATTGTTCCATTATCTTATAAATCAAATGTTAACTTGTACTCTAAATGATAACTTATATTGGTTCATTTAGAAATTTATACAACCTAGAGAATAAGTTAAAAATTAGAACAAATTTCCAAACAATAAAACATACTTTTTAAATCAATTAGGAAGAAATTATATTTTTCCTGTTCTGAATTCAATACCGAATTTACTTTATCAAATAGAACAAAAGTTGGATTTAATTGTCATGAACATTTTGCGCAGTCAAAAAAGTTTATTCTAAAAGTAATTTTTATTCCTCCTTGGAAGAATCTGGGATTCGGAATGAAAACCTCATGTGAATATCTAAGTCAAAGCTCAACTAAGGGAATACGATCGAATATTCTAAGTACCATATATTTAAAGCTCTTCTAAAATGCATGGCAAATACAGCTGGTATATAGTGCCAAAAATTTGAAGGAAAAAATATATCGTAAAGCTACAAGTTGGTCAAAGTGCACATCATTCTTTAAACTGACGATTCAAATCCAGATTCAGTAAAATAAATTCAGAAGATCAACGCATTCATTTGCGATTTCGTACCAAAAAACTTTAAATAATTTGCAATTAACATTTGCGTTGGAACATTTGCATTGGAATATTTTCTATTTTTAAGAGTGGTGAATATATGAACTCAGTCGTACAAGAATTATTTTCTTGAAGAACTCAAGGAGACGCAAATCCCAAGCACAATTCTCCTGTTTCCAACTTTTTACTTCATCAAAGGCATTTACCTATTTGTTTTTTTTTATTATATTATTTTTTTACTCTTAATTTTAATCAGCGTCTCTTCAACTCATCATCCATGAAACATTAGATGCTAGGATAGGGAAGGACATTTCAATGGATGCTACATATTTATTGGTGCTACCTTAAATGTTTTAAAAGTTGAGGGTTATAAAAATAAGATGAAGTAAAGATTTTCCAAAATTAATATTCAAAACATCTTACGTCAGAATTCTAATGATTACATTGTTACACAGTCGTAATAAATAAGGAAAGAAACATATTAAACAGTGGAGTTATGAGGTTCATTTATACCCAGTTTTACCATAGGTTTTCTTACTGAAATGATGAAAAAATACATATTTGTTCTTCTTCAAGTTACTTTAAAGTCGGTGGAGTGAGGTAGAGTTCTTTATTGTTCGACAAAGTAACTATTTAACATCTTGGTTACAAGAATCTTAATTATTGTAATAATTTAAACCCTTTTCGCAAGCGAAATATACATGTCAACTTTCAGGCGATATTTCTACGAAGATTTAAAGATTTTATTCTTAGAGTAAACGCATGGAAGAAATTAATTGCTTAAAAAGTGTTTCCATTGCATTTTTCTTCTCATTCGCCATATAAATTTGGCTCTCTTATATATTTACAATGACACATGATTTATTAACTTTTTATGTGTAAACGGTTCAGTATCCAGATGTAAGAATTCGCATATGGCGTTTGACTCCACCTCTTTCTTGGAGAATTACATATGTCTTGCAGATGTTTACATGTCATCACTTGTCCAACAAAAGAATCTATCTATCTATCTATCTATCTATCTATCTATCTATCTATCTATCTCACCTTGTTCATAGTTAAGTTTTTATAACTCCCTAACACTTTTCACACCTAATCCTCTGAATCTCTCAATCTTCTCCTATGCATGTGTGGCATGGGGTAACGAAATCCGTTAATAAAGGATTTCTACTGATGGTGCTTATTCTGCCTTGTCACTGCACTTGTGTAATTTGAATCGAATGAATATACATACATAAGTGTAAAAATTAATATATAAATGTTGTGGGGCTCTCCCCTTTTTACACAAAATCGACTCGTCTAACGTATACTTATTCTGACAGAGTGAAGATACGTGGAGTACACAGGGTGTTCACAAAGAGATATGGTTGAGATACGTAGAGTCCGCAGAGAGAGATAATTACGGCTTCACTTACAGAGACTTGTACATATACTTTCTACTAACCCGTATTCCTGGACTACTAATCTTCATTTCAAGTTTGTATTCTTACGTTCAATACACTTATGTTCCTATTTCAATTACTGGCGTTATTTATTTATTTGTGCAGGATTCCATCCCCGGAATCCACAACAATAAATAAATTATATCTAAAAGTCAATATCAATAAAGACAAATGCAATTTTTTCCTTTACCGACACATTTCATCCTCTGCTGCTAAAGATAAGTATTTTATACAAACTTACAATTAGCTTGATAAAGACCATCAGAGGATGTAGGGAAGTCCTACGTACTATTCAAGATGTTTCTGGGTGGGATTGTCGTAAGGGCAATAGGAGAGGCGGTAAGAACAACGTATTATGCGAATATGTAGTATATATAGCAACTGACTTTAGACTCGGAGAGGTTAATATTGCAGGGGTTTGGGGAAGCCCCCTCTCGGGTGTCTGTTCCACAAAGTGACAGTTATGGAGAAAATATGTCTGAGTGGCACTTCCTCCTTATCAATGGAATATGAAGTGAATAAGGATGTTTGATGCCGTGAACATGGCAGGTCTGTGCTTTCCCAAAGCATATTTTATAAAGTTTTAAGGAGATCTGAGATGTTTCATTCAATTTTACGCAACTATTCACTGTTTTTACGTGCATACTATTAAGAATTATTTGCAGAAACTGATAATTTTACTGATTTTTATTTCAAAATCCGGGTTGAATATGAAAAGCATATTTAGCAACTTTCGTTACATCTTTCGATCAAAACTGGATAAATATGTTTCACAAGAAAATTTTTCTGAATATCTCCAGTGGTTAATTTCTGGAAATAACTGCATTTGTTGATACATAATAATGCTGGTAGGATATGTTTGTCCTTTCCCTAAATACATTACTTAAAAATACATTGGATCCAAGTGAATCGCTCAAATTCGTTAATATAAAACCGTGTAAATGTCGAATATGAAGCTAGAGAAGCTGAAATTTATTATAATTCTACGATATGTTAAAAGCATCAATCAGGAATTATTTGCATAGTTTAAATAAGAAGTTCTATTTCAAGGACAAGAAACTACGTTCATATTGAAATGTGACTAAGGAATATTTGAAGAGAAATGAAATACAAGCAAGAATTATACATAAACATGGCGTGAAAATTTAAAGAAAATAGTGAAGATGATTAAATGACCCATTAGAAAAGAAAATAAGTTTTTTTTTCTTAACACTGAAGGAGACTGATGTTTTTTTTCTTCATGACACTCATGACATTCCGATGCAATAATCATAGAGCTAGAACAGGAAGTTATTCCACGTGCAATTTATTGTCCGAAGATGTCACCTTCCACTTATTTTTCAACGTAACAATCACATGATATCGAGAATTTCATTGAAGAATTAATCGAAACAAATCCTCTTTTTAACTAGGTGTGAAAAATTAGAGACAGCTGACTAATACAGTGTAGTTTTTCCCTTCGCTTGAATATCGGTAACTATTCAATGTGGTTTCCAGATTGATGGAGATATTTTGTGAGTGACAACAACTGCGTTGTGTTTTCTTTAGACGAAGCGCTGCGTGGTATTTACGCAAGTCTACATCAACAAAACGAACAGCCTAGGAGGAAAACTAAGTATTGGAGTTACCAAACTCAAGCAAGTTACAAAAACTTAAATATCTTGCAAAATTTGGCACTCACATGATATATTGAAGGCAAGAGGGATAGAGGAAAGCAGGTAATAACAAACCAAACAAGTTTGCGTTAATGGTTGACAAAACAGAAACTAGACGAGATAGCAAAAAGACAAATCATATCAAGAGATAAAAACAACGGGAATTTGTGGGAAATCATGAACACCTACGTCCCAAAGGAACACTGCACATAGAAGAAGAAGAAGAAGAAGAAGAAGAAGAAGACATATCCCATATATTCTCTATGGGACTTAAATTTAGTAAGTGCGGTAGTCAGTAGCTACCTTGAAGTGAATCGCATGTTCGTGGGACTATTTCGTAATGCCAGCGGATGATGTGGAATTCGTTATAATTCTGGAACATCAGCACCTAGAAATATGTGCAGATGTGCTGGAACAAAATCTGTGTATGTCACATCTGTTAAGATAGACACCTTGTGAACTCTAACAGAGCACACCCCACATCACTATAGCTAGTAAAAGACGTTGATGATAGGCTGGGTCAGCCGCATGCAATCTCCTGCGCACACGAATTCGCCCGTTGCCAAAAGTGTTAGTAAAATGATTCCTCTGACAAGGCAAAGCAAAATAATTTTTCTACCATTCAATACTGACACAGTTGGGACGCGTAACACATGCTGTGCTAGCAATTAATAATAAATGTTGGTCGATGTCTACGAAACACATGGAATAGAGTGTTTGCTGTAGAGTGCATTGGCTAATAGGTTGAGGGATTTGATACAATATTCCAATTCATCGTTGGGTGGTTATTATTTTTGGTAGTATCCGGTAATTCTGGTCTTGTATTACCTGTGGACGACTATAGTTTCCACATACCGTTGATTTCTATCCAGTATTCACATATTGCATGTATTCCCTTTCTACTGCTCTCTAAATCTCCCATAGCAGTTCCATTCTCTGAGAGAGAGAGAGAGAGAGAGAGAGAGAGAGAGAGAGAGACCCATCTTTCTGAACTCCCACCAGTCATACCACAGTCAAGTGGTGTTCGGTCACCGTCACAGTAACATATTCACTGCTACACTACCTCATTACGTCACAAATATGCCGAATAGATTTCTACAACTGAAAGAGAGTAAATTTTATCGATAAAAGTTAATTGATAATGAGTCTATAAATTCATAATATTTTACCAGAAAAATGTTTTACAAACGTAATATTTGTGGACACCTGTTGACCAGCAATAGAAAATATAGAACTGGCAATTGATTAGTTGATTCATTGATTGATTTTACCAATGTCTTCGTGAATTATCTAAAGCCAAAACATATTTTGAATTATAAGATTAATTCCTTTTTTGAGCGTGAATATTGTATCAGCAATTTCTTTCAGAATCACAATGATTTTCCCGATACAAATGTCCTACTATTTAACAAATAGCTACGGTAAAGGTAGAAGATGAAGCCATGCCTTTCCCAATGCTATTTGCGCATTAGTAAATGTAACGAACCCGACTGAAATTCGAACTCGGCTATCCAGTTACTCATTCCGAGTCACTATTCATTACACGATCAGCACATCCATGTACATGCGCAAACTCTCACTTGTATATATAACTGGGTTTCTATATACGATTCCATATATTTTGGACGATCATTAACTGATTAGTTTGTGAATGTTTTAATGCATATTTAACAAAAATATCTGTCAGATTTATTTGTCTACACTGTGATCTTAATGCAATAAATGAGATGTATGCAAAACACATGGATATATCTTATGATCATCTATGATGCTCCTTTGCATCGAAGTTCTGTGCAAAGTATTATCGCTATTACCATTATAATAGCCCATGTAAACCTAGATACGTAATTAGTCATTTAAGTGATGGACTTCTGTCACAAAAAATTATGCGTAGGCCGGATACTTATGAGTGCTATTCATGAAAAGTAAATTAATATCTATCTCTGTATCTATGTATGACTTTATTTATATATCAGTTATCTAACTCACTAAAACAAAGTGTTCTGATAATCGTGTGGGAATCCATAAATATCGAAATACAAACAAATACTTATTTTGCCCCTGTATATTTTTCGGTTTTATTATAAATCCTTAGAATAAGGCAGTAGCCACGCAAGTCTTGGGTAGCGTTTCTCTTATAAGCAGAATGAAGAGAGTCTCGGATAGCGTTTCATTTGTAGGTCGGGTGAAGAGAGTCTCGGATAGCGTTTCATTTGTAGGCCGGATGGAGAGAGTCTCGGATAGCGTTTCATTTGTATGCCGGATTAAAAGAGTCTCGGATAGCGTTTCATTTGTAGGCCGGATGTAGAGAGTCTTGGATAGCGTTTCATTTGTATGCCGGATGAAGAGAGTCTCGTGTAGCGTTTCATTTGTAGTCCGGATGAAGAGAGTCTCGGATAGCGTTTCATTTGTAGGTCGGATGAAGAGAGTCTCGTGTAGCGTTTCATTTGTAGGCCGGATGAAGAGAGTCTTGGATAGCGTTTCATTTGTAGGCCGGATGAAGAGAGTCTCGGATAGCGTTTCATTTGTAGGCCGGATGAAGAGAATTCAAATTCCGCCCGAATCTGTTTTTGGTTCCTTGGCGCCAATTGATTTTGAAAATCATGAATCCTGTTTTCTCTGTGCTCTTATTCATTGCGAAATATCTCGATAATATCTTGGATCATGATGGTTGATATTCTCAAATATCTAACTTACCTGGGTGTTAATTGTAAAATGCAGTTACCATCATTATCATATTTGACAGTGACCAATCAAAAGTCGCTATGTAATATCTTAAATATTTCCATTCTCTTTAAATAGATTGTCCAAATAACGCGATTATGTTTAGCTACGCTGCAAATATGAATCATTTT
Source organism: Acanthosepion esculentum (assembly GCA_964036315.1). Classification (NCBI taxonomy): domain Eukaryota; kingdom Metazoa; phylum Mollusca; class Cephalopoda; order Sepiida; family Sepiidae; genus Acanthosepion; species Acanthosepion esculentum. The sequence goes on from OZ038480.1 coordinate 140,814,044, forward strand.
TTTCTCTGATATAGCATCCAAAAATATTCGCTCTCTGACATGAATTGTGGACATTATTAAAATGACTGAATTCGAAGTAAGGAAAAATAAATGGTAAGAAGAAACAAAATCAATTTGACATTTTGTAGAATCATTTTTATTCTGCGAGAATTACCATTAAGAACCTAACGATTCATGTTGAATACGCTAAACAATTTACTTGTTTTTTTTTTCTATCCTACCCATTCTTTTTACAATTTATCACTACCTCTTCCTATTAATCTCTCACTATCCATCACTCTGTCAGTTACTCAACTTTTATTTTTTGTCTTTCTTTCCCGCTCTGCCTCTACATCTATTTTTTTTTCACTTCTTTAATTATCGTTCACTTTCTCTTTGGCTTTACTTTTCTTTTTCTTTATGTTTCTTTCTTGAAATATTTGACTCCTTAAATAAAGTGAAACATCCCATATTTTTGCACGACAAACAAATTAGAAATTTTCTTTTCTTTCACGTTTAAATGAATTTTTTTTATATATTTAAGGTACTTCAATAATTAAGGGTACCACCGTCACTTTTACGTTTTTTTTGTTTGTTTTGTTTTGTTTTAGTTTTATAAGGTCCTAATCTTTCTTCGACATTTTCTCTTTCAATTTTACTCTGCAGTCAGTATCAATATTCACAATCTACAACAATTTGTTCTTTAGGCTTATGATTTTTAACTATTACAACATGGTTCTAGCTTGAATCTTATTAACTCTAAGGGATAATCGCAATTTACTTGACACGGGAAAAATAAATTTTACCGGTAGTATATTTTAATTGTAAGAAAATATATAAATTACGATATTATTATTATTATGATTTTCTGTCTTTTTTATTAAGAACATGTCCGAATGCAGCAATTGTGCCTTAAATTCATTGGGCTAATTTTGACTTACCTTTGCGACATTTTTTAATTTTCAGTTCCATTTTAACAACGTACACGTTTTTTTATCTACATTATTTTTACGAAACATTCTTTACATTTTGAATTCTCCATTTTGTTCTAATTGTTTCCATTAAAGTAAATCGATAGACAGAGCGATTCTATCTTTGAAATCAAACTATTTTATATGAACGTCGTTAAATAAAGGAACTGGGTAATTTTTATTTCTTCCTATTGACCTTTCGAATCTTGTCAAAATTGGCGAACCCAAAATTTCCATGTCAAGAATAGCGGGCTCAATTATCTCGACTTCAAGAACAGCGAACCCAATCGTCCCTATGTAAAGAATAGCAAACCCTTGTTCTATTTATTAAAAGCAACGTTGAAAATATAAATGAACTCGTTTATTGATAAAGGAACAATGACATATTATTCACTTTACATGAAAAAAAAAAACAGTTAATTTAGTTATTGAAAAGATATTGCATGGTGATTGCATTACAAATCCTCAACATCCTGTTAACCGTATTTCGTTCCATAATAACCTGGTAGAAACTTGTGTCTTCCTTCTCACATGTTCTTAATTTTATCCTCATTCTTTGCCCAGTATGAGAGTACCTACACTTCACCCAATTCATAAATGTATTACAAGATTCACATTTTAATTCCCGTCGAATAAGTGCTTTGTTATTCATTCAGTCAATCACCGGTAAGCTATCCTCCCCAAGTAATGGCTTCACAACCTCCATGATCGTAGATCTATCCATCTTGGGGGTTCTGAATTAATAAATTAAAACCAGTATATGAAAACTGCTATTTAACCTTAAAGTTGCTTGTACCAAAATGTTAATGTTTAGAACAGGGAAGCCGATTAATCTCATGTAAAGAATAATGATTCCAATCAGCTTCTTGTAAAGAATAGCAAACCCTGCAGTGAGTGGGTTCGCTCAACTTGACAAGAGCCGACTCCTTTCTTATTTTCTCTTTGAATTTTTGTATTTTTTCTTCTTTTTATCTTATAGGTTTTCCATCCCACTCATTTATTGCGTGCAATGTTTTCTACATTCTTTGCTTTTTCTGACACTTCCTTTACTCCGATGTTGTTATTTCTTTCGATTGCATCTTTTCTGCCTTTCTTTCTGTCTTTTTATTCTTAAAATGTCATCTCTGTTGTTTTTGTTTTTGTTTTTTTATCTTCCTTTCATTTCATAGCCTCTCTTTCACTTCCCGCACCCTTAGTCATAATGCTACATTCTTTCTCTCTTTCTTTCAATTATTCTCGGCATGAAACTCCAGTTCCCACTTTTTTCACCGATGATTCCACTCATATGACCATCACGTCACTAACCTTTTCTCCATCAGCCTTACCAATGCGTACTGTTCTTCGACCCTCTCATGATGTTAAGCAGCACACCAAATAACGCAATGTTGTCCTAAGCATTGAGACAGTCAGCCAACAAGCGGAAAGACGTTCCAATGGAACCGCTGCGTCGGCCATAAATCTTTTCGATAGTATCTAACCTTTTGCAGACGTCCGGCCTTCTTTCTTTTCATTATTTTTTGTTATTCTTGTACATGTCTGTTTCTCTCGTCACATCTTTGATTCTTATCAGCTCTTCACCTTCCTTGTAAACTGTTGCCATTCAAAGCCAACCCTTAAAAACACTCCCATTTTTTTCGCTCCATTCTTCACAGAACCCCCACCCCCACTAAATGGCTAAACTTCCCCTTCATCAATCTCACTCAGTGCTTGACTTTAGTCGTCATTGGTTTTACTGCAGCCCTTTACTACTTTACTTTTCTTTGCTCGCCAAATATCCAAATTTGTCTTCGCTCTCACACATTTGTCCAGCTTTTCGACTTTGCAGAATCACCGTTTATTACAATATTCCCAAGCTTATCTACTACTTCCGTACTTTTTCTTGTTTTTTAATGCACTCCAATACTCACACACACACACACACACACACACACACACACACACACACACATACACACACACACACAGATATATATATATATATATATATATTGAACAATAAAAAATATATTAAAAAATTAAAATCTTCAGACACACTGGGTTGTATATTAATATTCCTTCGTTTTTATTATTATTTCATTCAGATTCTTCGACTAGATTCGGCCAACATGGCCATCATCAGGAGAAAAATAATTTTCTGCTTGCTGGTAGCAGTGAACTACAGAAATGAATGATTTGATGGAGAAAATGAACTTTTGTCTGTAATTTTCATTTGTTTTTTTTACTTTTTTATCATGACTTTTGGTCAGTCACTGTGTTGGTCAAACAGTCTCTTTTAAGTTGTTATTTGTGATAAGAGCTGGATGGATTGATGCTGCTCTGAATTCTCTTGGTCATTTTGACAGTTTATTGGTTCCTGGAAACGGGATGTGTATCTGTTATGTGTGTGTGTGTGTGTGTGTGTGTTATTTGGTTCTTAGGGAGTGAGTAAGTATGATGTGTTTAAGCGTGTATATTACTATGGGTGTGCGTTATCATTTAGTTCATTAGGGAGTGAGTGAGTATGATATGTGTAAGTGTGTATATACCTGTGGGTGGATGTATAAGTGTGAGGGCTCAACACCTTGTATGCCTTGTGTGGGTGAGAAATGTGAGTAGGTCCTGATTTGTAGGGTTATATATTAATACTATCTAAGTTGTTAAATTTATGGTTAAGCCCGGCTGGATAATGCGTTTTTAAACATTGTATCCACTTATTTTCATGGAACTCTAAAATCTTTCTAATGTTATCTGCTCTGGAATTTTCTATTCACTCAATTATAGTGAATTTGGCATGGTATATATATATATATATATATATATATATATATATATATATATATATATATATATATATATATATATATATATAAACAAATGAGAGAAAGATCAAATGGAGTAAAAATCCAGGGTTCGTAGCATTTCCTTTTTTTTTAAAAGTGCTCAATACAAAGTAGAGCAATATATTATTATTATATTTTATTATAAGAGATTATAATAAAAATATTTGAAATCGCTATACAAAAGCATCCATGTTTCATGTTTTAGGGAAATTCAAAAGCAAATCATTACAACTTTTCAAAAAGTTAAAGGGAGCGCGCATGAAGTCAGACCTTCAGAAAAGAGGTAACGACTTGTTTTTAAATTTCACTAAAAAAACATTTCATCACCAGTTACCAACCATCGCCTTATGAAATATAATTATAGTATTGAAACATGAAAGCTTTTGTGTAGCGATTTAAAATGTTTTTATTATAATCTCTTTATATATAATTTATTTATTCAAAATTATAACATAAACATGCTATCACATCACTACAAACATAGCCATTTCGTTTCAAC
>OZ038480.1:140823311-140873311 GCA_964036315.1 Acanthosepion esculentum
ATACTGGATAATAATTACCATGAAGGACCCAATTGAAAGTTCAGCCAAAATCTGGTTATTGTTATTCCAATACAGGTCTACATTCCTCACTAAAAGAATATTTTAACAAATCAACTTTCATATACTTCACCAACCTTACACGCTTCTTTTTAGGATGTATATATACATGCTAAGTTTCTTTCATGACTTTAGTCAATTCTCTTAATATTCTTATTCCTTTCTATCAGTTCACGTTAATAAGACCAGCAACTTTAAACATATTTTTGCACATCAATACACTTTTCTTGCTATACGACTTTAATGTTTCTCCAATTATGTATTTGTGACTTGTTTCAAGCCAGTTTTTTCTTGCTCTTATATTGCCAAAGTTTTATGTTTTTTAGTATATCCCTTTCAACATTTCTGGAAATTCCCATCACTCAATGATTTTAGAACATCTTATTTATCTTTTGTATTTATCTTATGTTTTTTTCTTACATCTCAACATAACATTTACATATTTAAAATTAAAAAGTAAATATAAAAAATCATATACATGTGTACGTGTCTGTGCAAGAGTATATATATATATATATATATATATATATATATATATATATATATATATATATATATATATATATATATATACTAGCAGCATGGCCCGGCGTTGCCCGTGCTTGATTAAAAAATCATACGACGCATACAGCAATCGCTATCACTTGACTTAAAATATTTTTGCCCTTCCTTGTCTTTAAAGGAGTGCCCTTTGCCGTGCTGATGTTGCTACATGCCTTACTTCTTGACTATCTCACACTGCGAATTTTTTCTAAGCTCTATACTAAACATTAAATCTGTTACGAAAAAAAGAACTAAACGAAATGAACACAAAAACGATCAGCTTTAAAAAAGAACTCGTAAATGGAAAAACCGAATGAAAAAAGAATGTTAACAACAAATACTTTTTCACACCCAACCCAGTTCTGCGGAATCAGAATCAACGTTGACTTTAAACAAGCGAATGAGCCAATTGGAGTAAAGTGCCATGCAAATTAAAAATGTTCTTACTTGTGACGAATGCAGCTATCGATTTTTTTACATGCTAGCATGCTAGTTAACATTCGTGTCAGTCAGCTGTTGGCTATCACGCTGGCCAATAGAATCTTCCTGCCTATTCGTGGCAGCCAGCTATAGGCTCTCACTCTGGCTAGTAGAAAATGGCCGCAAACTACATGAGAACTGCCGTAGAAGCATGAAAAAATCAATTATTTCCACTATCAATGGGAGTTGGGAAATGCAACGTCGGCCTTGGCCTTCCCGCTAACTTGGAGCATGTGAATGGAATAATAATATTAAATTTAATGGTCAGAGTTGAATTAGACCAGGAAACAGTATTAAAAAGTGTTCAAGGTAGCGAAATCGACTGCTCTCCTATTTTTTAAAACTTATATATATAAAATATACTTTTTGTTCCTAGGCTATTTTTATAGATACAGTTTATTTAAGTAAATACTCTGTTTGTAATTAAACACTATTAATTATATTTATGCGCCTGAATGATCAATAAATTTCGTAGAAAATAGGCGTTCTTCGACAGGAATCGAACCTATATTCCTATACCAAAATTATCATTTGACCTGACGTATTGTACCATTTAGCAACAGAGAAGCGTCTGCTTTGTACGTCTGTATTACTATTCATAAACACACAGTCGTCGACGATTTTTCTCGATCGATCATTCCTGCTCAGGGTCGAAAACGTTAATAAACTGTTAGAAATTCATGTATGTATTTTTTCCAACTCCTTTGGTCTATCTCAGTCATTATCAAGAACTTTGTGCTTGTCCATATGGGAGGTAAGTTTCCATTGACGGCATCATGTTATTTTATAGAGAGCTGAAAGTTTGCATAAGTAAAACATGACGACAAGTGTAACGATTAAAAGGACTTACACAATCAAACAGGAACTTCAGACAGTTTATCCACAATTTTGATCTTGATTTACAACACCTTATTCAAAAATTGAAAGTAAAATACATTTAATTTTAACAACACATACATACATACATATATATATATATATATAGATATATATATATGTATGTATGTATGTATGTGTGTTTTTCTCTCCCGATGATGGGCATGTTGGTCGAAACTAGTCGAGGAATATAAATGAAATAATAATAATAAAAACATAAGAATATTAATCTACAACCCAGTATGTCTGAAGATTTTAATTGATTTTTTTAATAATTTTTATCGTTCAAAAAAAAAAAAAAATATACATATATATATATATATATATATATATATATATATATATATATATATATATATATATACATATATATATGTGTGTGTGTGCGTGTATGTGTGTGTGTGTGTGCGTGTGCAGAAATATAGTTTTAAGGTGTGGTTTATTTATGGGATAAAGTGCTCAATATCAGAGATAGAGCGTATGTAAATATAAATATAAAAGTGAACATTGAAGTCAACACTCAAAGGCGAAAGGCTGTTTCATGCTGGACACAATCGTCAGGCCGCCTGACGTCCAGCATGAAACAGCCTGTCGCCTGTGAATGTTGACTTCAATGTTCACTTTTATATATATATATATATATATATATATATATATATATATATATATATATATACTAATTAATGTTGGTAGTTTTTGACGCTACCAAGACGGAATTCGAATAATATTCGCTATCTGCTTTTGGTCTGGTGAAGAAGAGTTTTGGTTTGGGAAGACATTTTTTCAGCACCCTCCAATATATTTCAGCTGTTCATGTCGCCTGTGATATGACGGTTAAGATTCATTAAACAAATACTTCGAAACATTCATCCATTCTAATGATTACAAATAAAGTGATACATCAAATTCTGACAGCAGGAAGAAAATGAAGCAATAATCCTGGTTATATTTTAACGTCGACTTCAATGAAATTCTGTCGACAAACTTTCGGCTTGTCTTACTGGCAAGTTATGCAATACGAATTTTTATCTTTCAACGATTTATGAAATCTTGGAAAACCACTTTAATTTTTGTATACAACTTCGAAGAAAGTAGTGGATACTAGATCATGTGTTAGTTTATTCTTAGATCTATTAAACCCATGATATAGCCACGGATATGCGAGCCAATAATTATTCTATATTTCTCACAACTGTTAATATTCTTGTATATTGAAATAGATACTGACATTTTCTGACCCGGAAGCACTTCCAAATAAAACTTCTGATGTTTGGCAATTTGATTAGATTTTGGGAAATGGTTTTGGTTGAGAAACTTTCAGCACCTTTTGTACATAGCAATATAATTAAATGCAATAGCAATATGAATATAGCAGGAGAAAACACAATATGCATCCAAATATTTACGAACATTGCAAAGCCTACCTCTAAACTTAATTATCAAGTGACGAGGAAGTTGAATGCTGAAATTTTAAAAGTAGTCTCAATTTTATGAGTGAAATCTAGAATCAAATTAAACTCCCAAATCAGAGGGGTCAGTCATTCGTAAATGTAATTTGAAACCAAGTTAGCGAAATCGACTGCTATCCTATTTTTTCATGTCTTCCTCCTGAAGATCATCACATATATAGTGGTATCGCAACTGTGTCCATTATGGTAAAAGTGTTCATGAATATTTTTTGAACTAGACTTTTATCATTCTATGAAAGTCAACTTCTAACACTTCAACTTGGCAGAGGTTGGCATATATGCCATCAGAAATCTACAGTAAAACGATTATTTATCAAATAGAAAGTTTCACACTTGCTATGATGATCTCGCAGCAACATATGACCACATCAATAAAAAATCTCATTTTCACATTCATCAGAAACCATCTTCCAAGTTTTGACTCATTGACAGCTTTGATCTGATAGAGAAACATTATTGATCCACAAAGTCTTATATGTCTATTGAAAATCCAAAATCCGAATCATTTTAAACGACGTCAAGTGTCCAATAAGGAGGAAATGAGAGCTCTAATCTGTTTAATTTCTCCCTAGACTATGCTTTTGGCATGTACCCATACAGATGAGACGAAACAGACCTACAACATTTAAGCATTCTGGACTGCATCCGAGTCGAATCTAATAATAGAAAGAACCGATCTTTTTCTCCCTCCAGAGGTTACTGTACTGACGATTATTGCGACTATGTTGACGACATAACTTTTCTTGAAAGAGAATCAGAAGAATTTAGTGAGCAGAAAGAACAATAAAAGAATATGCTTGAGGAAGACAAATGATGCCATTGGCATTTAATCTTTTTACGTTTGTAGATGGTAAGGAAACAAGAAACCGGAAGAGATTTCCACAGGCGAGAAGTTCGAGAAAATAAAGTTTTAGAATATAAATTATGGTTGCATCTAGCTAGTTCAACAGTGAAATGACGAGGACTAGTAGCCACACTCTAATAGTACATCTAAATTCAGGCAATCGAGGCACAAAAGAGGCGAGCTCATCAGAATAAATGATATGAAAATATTTGTAAAAACGATAGAGGGAAGTTATGTTGGCGAGGAAAGTGACAGAAGTTGAGATGCCAGATCAAGAACATTTATATTGCAGATGCTTCTTTGAATTTTGTCAAGAATGTCGAGATATATAACAGGAACATCAGACCAGTTATAACAGCAATATTCTATGCACGGACGAACGGTAGATTTATAAATGTGAAAATTGTCGGACTCGACACAATTAATCAAATTTCATAGAAATAGACATTCAATATAATCACCTCACTGCATGTCGGGAAAACATGAGTCCAAAAAGGCGCAAACAGTTGCGCTCCTGAAGGTTGACATTACTTAAGAGAAACCTTTTCAAAACAGAAATTATTGAATTGGAATGAGACTACTGATGTCACAGACATTGAATCCGTAAACAAAAATCAGAATGTAGCATTAACTAACTCTAAACATTTCGAATACCTCAGCATATCGATCAGTTATAATAAATTTACTACTGAAAAATGGTAATTTAATACAAGATAGGTTACGCTTAGTGTATTTTTTCAACACTGTAAAAGGCTACAAAAGCAAAATATTAACCTGCAAACTAGAGTCATATTTTTAAATAGCCTCTTCATATCTAGACTTTCATAAAGATTTCATACATGGAGACGAACAGAAATGTCGAAACTATCATCTGTTTTCAACGGTTTTCCCAACTAAACAGTTAAAAACAGTTTCAAGTGATTAAATTCTTATTATTATAATGAACTGGCGCAACAATATTGCCAATAAAGATCTTTAGCAAATGACAAAACCCCCAATTGAAGAAAAAGGGTAGCAGATTTAACGTGAGGCAAAAATAATGATCTAAATAAGATGTTTTAGTTTTCACAGTTCATTAATCAAATAGATTACAAGAAAATAAAACGAGAGTGAAAACTTGAGAAATCTGACTTACCGCAGAAATTAATTTAAGAAAAAGATTTGATAAATTTTCAACCGCCAGTAATACCATGTGTTCTATTAATAAATACCGAAAGTTTCCCGTATGGGCAAAACTAGTTTCACATGCATATATATATATATATATATATATATATATATATATATATATATATGTGTGTGTGTGTGTGTGTGTGTGTGTGTGTGTGTAGAGAGAGAGAGATTTTTTTTCTTTACTTTTTGTCGATAAATATGGATTGTTGGACCCTTTGTATTTGCGTACACTCATATATTGTATAAAGTATTTAAATATTCAACGTGCATGCGGTTGCACGCGTATGCACACACATCCACACACACGCATGATTCGCTTCCATACAGCCTTGACGGGTAAATCGATTGGTTGACTAATCGATTCCGACCCTCACTCTGTTTTTCTATGTTGTATTATGGTGCGACAGTAAAATGCTAAGTTAACTGGCAATGAAACACGAAAAAAGGAAGCATTGTTTACGCTTTTTCTAAGCTCCTTAATATCAGAAATCATGCATTTTCAGCTGGAGTTTTTGCGGGTTTATTTCCCCTGATTAGTTACACATTATCTAAGACAAACACACATACACTCATACATACATACATACACACACACACACACACACACACATATATATATATATAGTAGACTCTGTCGTCGTGGACGACAATAAGGGGTCAGTAAAATAAAAAAGTTGCCCAGCTTCTATGGACACGCATTTATCCCCTGAGGCCTGCGAATTTTTTGCAGATTTTTAGGCAGATGGAACATGTGGTAGAACCATTTCCTTCGAGTGGTTGAGGATCAACTGCCACACGCTTCCACGAGTGGACAGCAAGTCCTTCTTTACTGTGTGCGACAAAAGCTACAATGGTAGTTAAGACTATCATTGATAGGAGCAGCATGCTGTCAACTTGCTTCAATATTTACACGCAGTTCATCCTGATGTTCAAGTAAATTTGTACGTATGTGCATTTATGTTATCGGGTGTTTATCTATAAGTGTAAATATCTGTTTAGCCCCTCCCGAAAATGTCCCCGAAAATGTTGGATTTATCTCAGAACTTTATCTATAAGAGTAAAGATCTGCTTAGCTCATCCCCAAAATGTCCCCCAAAATGTTAGATTTACCTGAGAACTTTGCCTAAGAAATGATAGAACCTTAGAATTCTCTAGGAATTTGTCCAAATTTTCCAGGGAATAAACTGAAATTGAGGAAAACCTAAAAGAAAAGAACCAAGGAAAATCTATTGACGGAAGATGTAAAGCTTATTGGAAAAGGAAAGCAACGAACTTAGTTCGAATTTCGGTTAAAACTATTTATGCCACTTTATACTGACTCGTTAGGAAACAACTTGGCTCTGTTCTTTATTCCAAAATAGTTTTATAACAAATTATCATGTTACTTTCATACCACTTTTGTTGAAAAGGGTAAATAACTTGTTTTCAGTTTAGGAAATCACTTCCCAATAAGCATTCTATTTGTACAGGCAGTGGTAATAAAATGCTGTTACCGCCATAATCGACTAAGGGTCAGTAAGGAAAAAGAATACTATCCATTTGTAAGAATCGTATAAGGAATATTTACTGTATGCCTACAACGACATATAGGGAGAAACAGAGACAGGCAGAAAAAGCGAGAAAGGACCAGAAAAGAAGCGAGGCAGAAAAAAAGAGAGAAAGAGTTAAGCAAATATAGTGTTAGATTAATAGAGAAAGGCAGAGAAAGAGCGAGAAGCAAAGTAAAAGTGAAAGACATAAAGTGAAAGAGAGAAACAAAGAGATATAGGAAGAAAGAAAAAAGAAAGAAAGAAAGAAACTGTAGTTTATATTATATTATTCATCGGTTGTCATTATCCCATCGAAAGGCGACTGAATATTCCACTTTGGAGTGGCAATTTTCCCTCCTGATTCCACGCTTCGATGGATCTCAATAGTTACTTACTTGAAAAGGAAAAGAAAAAGATATTTGCTAAAGAAATAGCGAATAAATATTTGGGATTTATTTCGGTTCAATATACAGGATTAAATAGAAAAAGAAGATTTTCATTTACAATAACGGCAAAAGTATGTCTAGAATAAAACGGAAAGATTGAAACAATCATTTTTATTTATTTATTGTCATATGTTCTTTCATTTGATCCCTAATTTTATCACTCTCTTTTCTTTTATCACACTATTTGCATCAACTGGCTACAAGTCTTCTTTAGCAGCACAAGAGTTAGTCTTATTCCAATTCTTCCTGGAATTTTTAACCAATTTACGTTTTAATATCTGTCTATATCTCTGAGATGAGGTATTATGATTATTTACATTATTTGGACTGTTTTCCTCATCTTCATTGCCATATTCCCAATGTTTCGGCCGATGTACGCTCCGACCTTCTTCAGGTGATTGGAATTTTGAACCGAACACTTTATGTAGATTGTTCTAGTTCCACGTGTCATGTCTCTTCCGGATGTCTCAGTTATTTCCCTTTAACTCAACTCTCCAAGTTAGGTTCACGACTGCTGTGGGCCGGTATTGAACGCACAACTCTTTGGGTCTAGTCACTGGATCTAACCAACGTCTTTATCCACTGGGCCATGTGTCCTTGAGATAAAGACGTGAACTAAACTTGCGTTTAGAGAGTTGCGTTAAAAGGAAATAACTGAGACATCCAGAAGAGGCATAGTACGTGGAACTAGAACAATTTACATTGGCGGACGAAATAAAGGGTTCGATTCAAAATTCCAATCACCTGAAGAAAGCCGGAACGTAGAACGGGCGAAACGTTGTGAATATGGCAATGAAGGTGAGAATAATAATCCGAATAATATAAGTAATTTTACGTTTTATTGTTTCTATGTTCGGGACCGTTCACAGCACTCCATTGCTTATAATAATTTAAGTCTATACTAGAACATCTCTGAGGCAAGGTGATGGTACTAAATATATTTTCTTTTTTTAATTAGCCACTTCCACAGTCTGCTGAAACAGCCACATCTACACGTTAATTGGTATGATTTAATCAAAGTATTTAGCGACTATGAAAGGCATTTAACACTCATTACCTTCATCTATACATTCATGATCTTATCACTCGTCTTAACATATTTCTTTGATATGGTAATTTTAAAAATTTTGGTTGACTTCATTGTTTTCGAGAAATATTTTTTCTCATAAGTCCGCTGTTGACATTAATCTCAGTGGAAGATCCTAAAGCAGGAATACAATTCAAGCATAATTTTGTTCTACACCTCCAGAGAACATACATAAAGTAATTGTCTTATTGGAATCTATTGTGGCAAGATATGGATTTTATATTAGTAATCGCAGTAATCTGTTATTAATTTGAGTCATTTATTTTCAAGGAAAAGACACCGATTCGCTGCACAGTTAAATTGACTACACATTTACTAAACAATATAACACTAAACACAACATTTGACAAATGGAAAAAAGCACCAATTAATCCATGAGTAACTAATAGTTTTCGGGGTAATAGAATCAGTCAGGTACAAAACAAAATATTTGATTTGAACACCTAGTGACAGATATGATTGGAACCCACGGGGTTCACAAAAGTCCAAACATTTGAATATTCGTCTCCGTTTAATATTAAAATATTATCATTACTATTACTAGTATTATTGTAATTAATAATTAACAATTTGTCCCCCATTATTATCAGATGTTGTAGCAGTTTTCTCACAGCAATAATAAGTATATCAGTGATAATGGAAAAATGATTTATATTTTGAAAAGTGATATAAAAGAAATCGAAAAGGGGGAAAAACATTATTCAAAATTGGTTATCTCGACTCGTCAAGGTTTCCTAAGAACCGGCGCTGATGAGTGTCATCGAATGAAAGAATTCGACAATCAAGCAAAAATATATTTTGTGCCAATCGACGAAAAAGAATAGAAAAGGAGGAGCGAAAATAACAAAGGGAAAATATCGCTTCTCGCTGAATAACGGAAACATTGCAAGAAAACTTTTTTTAAAATGTCGTAAACAACGGTTTTCACGCATCTTTAAAAAAAAATATAAACTGAATAGGAAAATCAGAAATAAAAATTACGAAAATTCTTCAGATTTCATTAAAAAATAAATAATCTATACATACATACATGTGGCTTTATATATATATATATATATATATATATATATATATATATATATATATATATATATATATATATATATATATATATAGATATATATATATATACTATAAACGTTATTTTTAGTGAGTAGACGCGTTTGACTTGTTATCACTGATTTTTTTTATTTTATTAAACAGCGAAATAAATGACGACCGGCTTAAATTGAGAGGTCCTTAGTAAAATAAAAAAATAGGGACAGTAACACAAACACATGTGTTTGTGTTACTGTCCCTATTTTTTTATTTTACCCACTAAAAATAACGTTTATCGTAATAAGAAATAATGTTAGATAAAAAATTATATATATATATATATATATATATATATATATATATAGAGAGAGAGAGAGAGAGAGAGAAAGAGAGAGAGAGAGAGAGAGAGAGAAAGACAGGCAAAGAGAGAAATAGAGATAGTCGACATTGATGTCAACACCGGTGACATGCACGAACACAATATTTAAGCCATGAATGCGTTCAAGCATGAAACAGACTGTCGACACTCGGTGTTAACCTCAGTGTGTACATTCATACTTCCATACTCTCTATCCCTTACATTGAGCACTATTACCCATAAATATGACACACACTAAAACTATATTTAATCACTTGTATGTGTGCGTGTGCGTACGCGTGTATGAGTGATAATTCGTCAACAGAAAGTTACTCCTTTTTCAATAATAATTTATTTTTTAATGCCTTGCCATTTTAGATCGCAAGCGATTAATACTCTCCACAGATTCCTTTTCTTTATCATCTGTGAATCGTCATAAATTCTTTAGCATGATATTGGTGAGATTTACCATTTCCTTCTTTACTGCTTTTTTATTCTCTCTCTGAGAGTGTCTACCAACCAATGCTAGAGAGCACAGACTGACTTGCCATTAAATTCAAAGCTGTGGTAGCGAAGAAGAGAAGAACTCAATACTTTTTTAAATGCATTTGTGCGGAAGTGAACTCAAAAGACTGGACCGGAATTTGAAATTGGTTCGCTAAATTCGCTTTTCGCGCCGATATAAGTAATATTCTATACAAAATGTTTAGTATTCTTGTGTTAACTTTTTAAAAATACGTTTTGAAAAAAAATAATATTGAACTATAAGATGAATATTAAATTGTTTGAATTGTCACTTTCATTTTTTTCTTTTTTGCAGACACAGTCACAGATATAAACACAAACACAGAGAATGAGTGACACACAATCATACACGCACATACAGGGGGAGAGACACACACACGCACAAAAAAATGCGAGATCAGCACACTATCAATGGATGTTCTTTTTTGTGAATCTTTTTCTATCCGGATCAGACTGAAATCGTAGTGATATGCTGCATAACTACATTTTGATCTCACTGGTATTTCACCGGACACACATCTGGACATAATTTTGAAAATAAAAGACTGTTTGATCAGGAGAGAAAAGGATTCACTAAGAATATTGATGTAGTGAGTGTGTGCTGATCTCAGAATTCAGGACTGTAAACCTAACACTATGCATAATATCACTGATCGTCAAAAGTGATAGAATCACAACGCGATATACGGTCTGAAAGAGAATAAAAAAGATCGACTTGGAGTGGACAAATTTAAAAAACAACAGAAATTAATCGTTGGCAATTGCTTTAATACAAAAACACACACTTTTGCTCTTTCATTCCAACCGGAAGACACCAACCTAGCAAACAGAAATTAAAGGCTTTAATAAAAAGAAAAACAGTTTTGTTTTCATTCTGACTTGAAAACGCCAACCTCGAACACAAAGGCAAAACGCGTTCTCATTAAAAACGCCTTTCCACATTGTCTCATTCCTTTACACACACACACACACACACACACACACACACACACACACACACACACACACACACACACACACAGAGAGAAATATATATATATATATATATATATATATATATATATATATATATATATATATATATATATATATATATACATAACGATTGGAAATGAATAAAATTCTTGCGTGTTTGTACTCGCAGTTATAATTATGTATATTTTAAAGCAATTTATCAATTGCATATCTATGGGATATTTACTTATAAGTTAACATATAGTATACACATAGGTGTTCATTGTTGTCTCTATGAAAGCTATTCATATGTTTGTAACTAGCTGTAAATGTTGACACAGACAACGCAGTATTAAGAAATTTAAAATATATTTAATCATGGTTTTTTGGTTAAATCTTTTTTTATAAGCAAAAGATTCTTTGTGTATAAAAGTTAGTTTATTATTAATTTTATTGTATTTGTAATTCTCCAGAACGACCGCTTTTTCTTCATGCCTTTCGAGAAGGACTCCAGATTTTCGAACTTTCTTTTTGTTTCTTCTTTCAATTTTTCCTCTTTTTCTTTTACTTTCATTTTTATTTACGCAGTTAAACAAGCAATTATATTTGATTATTGGCCGTTGTTAATTTTATTTTATCATTGCTTTTTTCCCTCCGACCTCTTTTGATCCAAGCTTCTCAGCCAATTCGACAACTGAATGCAGAAACCGTAATTCATATTCTTCAGTTTTTCTTAAAATTATTAAAAAGAAATATTTTACAAAATAGACAAAAAATTCCTCTCGGCTCCATTGTATTGCTTAGATGAATTGTATGGAATTAATTTGTCGTTTTTCGATGATACATTGATATTAAAACGTTATTTCTATTCGTGCTGAGATATATATGTTTCTTTTCTTGGCGTATTTTACTTCTTTTTTTTTAAAGTTGTAAATATTAAAAATAATAAATTATATTTACGTTACATTTTTTGAAAGAAGCCTATTGCAACAATAAAATGTTTTAATTTCACCACTAAAATGTTTTAAATCCAATTTAAAACTGTTGGCATGTCTGCATAGACACGTATATGTTAGCATCTTTATCTACGTACTAGCAGCATGGCCCGGCGTTGCCCGTGCTTGATTCAAAATTGTACGACTCATACAGCAATCGCTATCACTTGACTTAAAATATTTTTGCCCTTCCTTGCATTTAAAGGAGTGCCCTTTGTCGTGATGGTGTTGCTATATGCCTTACTTCTTGCCTATCTCACACTGCGAATTTTTTCTTAGCTCTATACTAAACATTAAATCTATTACGAAAAAAGAATTAAACAAAACGATCAGCTTTAAAAAAGGACTCGTAACTGGAAAAACAGAATGAAAAAAGAATGTTAACAACAAATACTTTTTTACACCCAACCCAGTTCTGCGGAATCAGAATCAACGTTGAGTTTAAGCAAGCGAATGAACCAATTGGAGTAAAGTGCCATGCAAATATAAATTTTTCCCACTTGTGACGAATGCAGCTATCGATTTTTTTGCATGCTAGCATGCTAGTTAACATTTGTGTCAGTCAGCTGTTGGCTCTCACGCTGGCCAATAGAATCTTCATGCCTATTCGTGGCAGCCAGCTATAGGCTCTCACTCTGGCCAGTAGAAAATGGCCGCAAACTACATGAAAACTGCCGTAGAAGCAAGAAAAAATCGATTATTTCCACTATCGATGGGAGTTAGGAAATGCAAAGTCGGTCTTGGCCTTCCACTAACTTAGAGCATGTGCATGTAAATTTTGGTGCAAATCCGTCGAAAATTGCGGCCGTGCATTCGTTACACACACACACACACACACACACACACACACACACACACACACACACACATCCTGCCTTTTATAGATAGAGTTATGCGAAGGTGGGTCAATAAATTCGCAACCAGGGACGTAGATATTAGCTGAAATTTTCACTGTACAATTTTCGATCTTTGTGATTAATATTTATCATAGAATTAAGTGCATTTACATGAATAGATTATGCTCAAAAGGAAATATTTTTAAGTAGAATAAATGTTTGTCCATAATTAGGCTACGAACTTGTTGATTCCTCAACTCATTTATTTCGAAAGTTTTGTTCAAATTATTCAGTGTTTGACGTATATTTTTTCGGTTTACATCAAATTTTATTGAATGGGTTTAAATATTAAGTGTGTGCAAAAGTCACCACCTCTGTTTATTTTTAAATTAAAAACAGAATCCACAGCAGATAATCAGTTTTGTTCTAGAAACTTTTACGGACAATTAATATTTCAATTTATTTTAGTTCGCAGGAAGAATAAATGTAAATTTTCTATATTTTCATTAAAAATGTTTTCTTTATGACGTTGACAAATATTCTGATATAACTTTGCAAAAGTTTAAGCAAAAAAGAATATAAAAGAAATACAATAATATTATGTCTATAGTTCAATATTGGACTACGAAAGATACAAATTTATTTCGGTAGTTCGGTTTGTTCATACACGACTTTCTTCTTCTTTATCTGTCTAAAACAGTTGAATTATGTTTATGCTAATCATAATTCAATATTTTAGACGTACAAGTATATTTAGTTTTTTTCATAATCGTCAGGCTGACATGGAAAAAGGAAATAGATAACTCTGTTTTCAAACAATTTCCTATATTAAACGATTTTAAACAATTCAAGAATATGTAATTGAATTCTTAAGCCTATATCATCTTTTCCTCTTTATTTATCACATTAAAACAGCAAATATTTTTTCTAATATAGAAAATTTACATTTATTTTCTAATTATTTTTCATCCTTTTAAAATCTAACATGACTCAGATTTTTCAATAGGTTACTTGTCGATAGGCCATGTCTGTTCCATATGTGCTCACTTTATTTTCGTATCCGAAAAGTTATTTCTAAGGAATGAATAGATCTTATTTTTAATACATTTTTTAATCAAAATTATCGTTATATCTCAGTGATACGCGTGGTTGAGTAGACGCCCTATTTTTTGAAATTACACCTACCAGCATGTGCATCAGGTACTCATAATAAGGATATTGTGCTCTCCAACATTGCTCGAACCTGTGTCTCCCTTTGTAAGGGAAACTAGAGCCTGATTTTTCGTGCTGAAGCCTGTCCAATTGTGCCATCATTGCAACATTTCCCGACCATTTCCTTTACACATTGCTTTCTTTGGTTGTTGACTGTTTAAAAATTGACTTTTTTCTGGTTTCTCTGCTGTAATAATGCATATGATGATGTCATTTTATTGTCATTTCGAGTTTTATCTGTGGTACGTTATGTTTGCCTTGCAGCGGTGATCTTTTTCAGGTTTCTGCTCCACAATGTCAGCTTTCGATTTAAGCGATAAACAAAAGTTTCTGTCTTTTCTTTAGGGATTTTTAGAATCACACAATTCATACGGGAAATCGAACGCTGACTCATTTCAACTTTGAAATGAACAAAAATACGCCTCTTTTTGAAACGTGACTTTCTCCCTCTCTTTCTCTTACTCTACACACACACACACACACACACATACACACACACACACACGTGTATATATATGCATATCGATATAAAGACACACAGAGAGAAACGCAAACACGTACACACACACGCACACACACACATATATCTTATAACTATAAACCAATAAACCTTCTTGGTGTTTGAGTGGATATGCCTGTTTATTGACAAAGGGTCAAATAAACGTTAAAGAAACTGTACCTTTCGGTCTGGGTTCGATCCCACGGACCCTTTTCTGAGAAACTTCCGTTTAGACTGGAGTAATTTGCCGTCCTGTTACGGAGATCCTTTCAACAAGACAAGGCTCAAATACCCATTCTTTAGCAATTTACATTTCTTGAAAGGACATAGTCGTATCTATTCCTGCAAAACTTATATTATCGTATATGAAAATTAAACAATGTTTTTTTTTCAATTCAACAATATTTCGTAATGCTATAAACTTTATTTCAGCGTCAATGAATATATATATATATATACACTTAATAGAAAATCAAAAACTAAACAAATTGTTATAGTGTGTTGTTTTTTAGATCAATCTATTGTTTTTATGGATGGTTAATTATTGTGTAACAATTCTCATCATTGCTTAAATTGTGTAACTGAAAATCACCATGCAGTGTGGACTTTTATGCTAATAATGCTTCTCTCTATCTATCTATCTATCTCCCACTATATATATATATATATATATATATATATATATATATATATATATATATATATATATATATATATATATATATGTGTTTGTGTGGATATTGAAATCAACACCCAGTCTGTTTCATGCTTAAAGGCAATCGTCAGGCCGGATGAGTGCTTTTTATGAAACACTGTCACCGTTTGATGTCGATGACGTTTAGATTTACATACGTTCTGTCCCTGACATTGAGCTCTTTAACCCATAAATATAGAATATCTTCAAACTATATTTTTATGTTATATATATATATATATATATATATATATATATATATATATATATATATATATATATATATATATATATATATATTGTCATCCACAGACAGACTCTTTCGCTGTTTCATTAGTGTAACTAGATGTCCGGTTGCCTCTAGCTAGGATCGATACCCGACTGAATGGGCGTCAGTCGGGGATTCTACCCCTATTTCTGAAAACGTTAATTTCGTGGGTACAGGTATTTGAGCTGACATCCATGTTGCTTTTTGTTTACTTAAACAAAGAAATTAATATGCTTGTATTAATTAATTAATTTGCGCACCTCATGCTTTGTACTTTTATACAATAAATGCGAATGTGTGTTACTGTGGCACAATTTTTCATAGATAGAATAGCATACCATTTTGGAATCAAGCCGTGTCCATGGGAAAAATAAAAACATTCCTGGCCGGATCCGAACGCGCAATCCTGAAATTTGGGTTTCTCAAGTTTTCATTACTGACATTGTTTTCGGTAATTTTTTGCGACGAGTTTTTCGTATGATAACAATTATTATAATTTAGAAAAAATTGGGGAATAATCGAAATTAATTGCGAAATCCAGCTAAAGTTTTCCATGAAATAAAAATAATTGCTTGTACGGAAAGTAACGACCTACGTGCATCAAATTGTCTTTAAATTAATGCACTACTTAAATGCAGCTGTCAATTTTGAGTTCTTCTGTCTTTTATTGTTGCCTATCGCACCTCCTCCTCCTCCCTACCCTATTGCAATGAAGGCACAACCAAGAACCTTTCGCAGGTGTTAGCTTAAATGCCGCCCGATAGGGTGGCTTTTAAGCTAGTTAAAACAAATCAGATTTAATTGGATTAGGTGGCATAACAAGTATTTATTCTGATGTTGACATTGAGAAAGCAATTTAGAATGTTTTAAGAGTAGTATGTCCTACTGTCTTTCTTTCCTAAGATACATAAATTTCCCGCCAGATTCTAATAGTTGCTGAAGAAAATTGACGCATTTTAGAATTTACACCAACAGACGGACAAAAATCTGAATTGCTTTCTAAGCATGAAAAGAAATTACAGAGAATTTGCCTAACTCCTGCTTAAATGCTTATGCAATCTTCATCTTTGTTTACAATAATAAACAACCCAGTATGTATTCGATACACCTGTAAATCTCGGTGTCAAACAGGTGTGTTTATTATTATCGTTCGTATTTTGACTTCGTTTTTACTGATATTGTAGTAGCTCTATCATTTTGGCACTGAACACTATTTGTATACTGACGTTGCGTTATAGCAATTTCCTTATTATCAAATATGACATTACTTTGTTATTATTTATATTATTATAATTATCATTGGCAATAATGAATTATTATTAGCAGTAATTAGTTATAATTATTATTAGCAATAGTACTAACAGTAGTAGAAGTATCGTCATAGGTATTTGGGCATAAATATATGTTATAACTAATTTTGCCTATCAAAGAGTTTTGCCTGTTTTGGTATGAATTTAACTGGAACTTTTTAAAAATGAAGAATGATGTAAATTAAAACTAGCCTTACACAAACACACACATATATATTCTGTTTTTCTAATAAGCGTACTTACAGAAAAGCGTTAACATTAAAAATCCCTATCTCTCTCTCTCTCTCTCTCTCTCTCTGTGTGTGTGTGTGTGTGCATTTGTGTGTGTGTGTGTGCATTTGTGTGTGTGGCGTCATACGTATTAACATTGCATATTCTTTTCTTGATGTTTGACATAAAGTTGGCAATACAATCTTTATATGAATGTTTTGTTTTTCTGAAGCTGTTTCACATTTTCTGATATTTCTTATTTATTTTTCCGTTTAGGCAAACCGTCTGATTATTCTTACTCAAATTCCCAAGGAGCGGCCAATGGCGGGAACGGTGGACATGGAAATGGGGTGGGGAATGGACATGTGAATTCGGCCGGCAATGGAGTCCCTCAAAGCGGCAGTCCAGGGGTTGGCTGCGGTAGTGGAGCCGTCGGCAGTGTTGGGGCAGGCGGCCTCGGAGCCGGAGGTGGCAACAGTACTGGACGCACCAATTTCACCAACAAACAACTCACAGAACTAGAAAAGGAGTTCCATTTCAATAAATACCTGACACGGGCCCGTCGCATTGAAATTGCGGCTGCCCTCGGACTGAACGAGACCCAGGTGAAAATCTGGTTCCAAAATCGACGCATGAAACAGAAGAAACGGCTGAAAGAGGCCCAAGGCACGCCGGGTGGAGGCAGTACAGGAAACCTTGAGAACTGTGCCTTGGTGTCTGATAGGCTGAGTGTACCTACAATGGCCTTGTGCAATGAAAGCCGATAGGTTGAACAAAACAAATTCAGCCACCTTTGTATAAAGAGACAGATACAGTTTGTATTATTAAGACAAACTGTTATTCAAAATAAGAAACTTATTAAATAATTTTGATTGTACTGATGAGGATAATAAAGCACAATGAGACGTGACTCTTAAAACATTGAAACGAGATTTGAACCGTGATTATTATGGTTGGAACCATAGAAACACGAAATAACCATAATGTGAACAAAAATATTGATAATAAATGCCATGAGAGGCAGTTGAAATTCAAAGCTCTCATTTGAAACTGTATTTATTTGTTATGCAAAGAACAAGACGTATGGACAACGCCATAAAAGATTAAAAAAAAATGAAAGTGAATATCCGGAACGAAAGCAGACAAGCCCAAAAAAAAAAAAAAAGAAAGAAAAAATCGATGTTTTTCGTACAGTTTTTACCAAAATTATTTTTCTTGAAAGAAAAATAAAATAGATAAATGGAAACTGGTACGAAAAAAATGAGGAGGAATGGAGGAGGAAGCCGTTGTTTTTAATATTTGTAACTTCGGTTTCAATGATTATATATGCCTATAAATAAGTAAGCATTATAGATTCGTACATAACACACACATGCACACACACACATGGGCGCGCGTGTGTGCACAAGCCCCTCCGTGCCCAACCATACACACGCAAACATACACACGTGCACATAATGTAGACACATATAAAATCATATGTACAGTCGCAAATTAACACAAATACACATATACATGATAAATATCCACAATTGCGCGCGTACACACACAAGCACTCATATATGCGAACTGTCTGCCTAATGATAATACGTCACACACACACATATATATATATATATATATATATATATATATATATATATATATATATATATATATATATATATATATATAGGGGTAATGAAACGTTCTCTGCATGGTCGACTTCCCAAAAATGACCAGACCACAGATCATTTTTTAAATCCCTTCTTAGTAAATAAATTTCTGCTTTCAATCGTATTACGGTGTTCAGAATGTAATATCCCCTTTTTTCGAGATGCATTAAGTTCCTCAAAGTAACAAAATTGAAATTTATTTATCAAGAGTATAATTATCATTATTAGTAATGACCAAAAGCAAACACTATAAAACTAATTATTTTATTCTTTTCTGAAATAATGTGGTATTTTGGACGACGAAATGTTTTCAACAATGGAACTGAAGCTCTATGTCCTTAAGGACTATGCAGTAATCTATGGGATATTCTTTCGTTTATCACGAGCTAAATTGCCAATGCAAGAAAGGGGGAAAATTACGTCATAGACGTAGAGCGATTGGAAGACAACATTATAACTCCTATGGTGAAACTTTTATATTAGGTACTGTCTTTATATAATATTTTCAAATGTTCATTCATTTAGATCCTTGCAACATTTTACGAGTAGAAAATATAAATAATTAAGCAAAGGATCCATTCATTATTAGAATTCATTTTGTCCAAAACCCGAAATTCTTTCACCAAGGAATAAAAGAATTACGTCCAATTTGGAATTTTGGCATTGTTAATAAGGATAATTGGGCACTTAACAAATAAATCAATTTTGCTACATTTGAATGAGTTTGTATTTCGGTTCTCCAGAATGTGATATTACTTTCCGAAATATCACATAACATTCCATCTCACCGTTTATTATATACGCAGATGTTTTACTCTGTGTATTCTTTATATATGAATTGCAAATAACGCTAGAATTGTTTTGCGTTCCTCTCGTAACAAATTGTTTCTTCTAAGTGGTGTTAGGATTAGCGTTCATATTCTCTATATTTTATCATTCTGTTTTGGATTATGAGTTCTTTAGCTTCTTTAGAAGAGACAGAGTGATGAATTCCTCTTAGAGTTCGCAACATATCTAGAAAAATCCTAATGATTGCAGTATTTAAAATTTCATTTTAAATTCTCAAACATTGCAAAAACCAAGCCAATTAACAAAATATTCCTCACAAGTGTACCTAACCTTGCTGTAAACAAATACCTACGCACACAGCTAATACGTTTACGCTTACAACTGGTCATTTAAAGAGATGTACTCAAACTGATCAAATACAGGCTCAAGAAAAAGTTTAATGTTCTGAAACTAGTCACTCTTGTTTATGAAATTTACCTAAAGTCTGGCATTTATGGTCATAATTTCAAGAATTATTCAGACTAATTATTCCATGTATGTTGCATACGATAATCCTTATCTCATTCAAAGGTTTTCACTTAATTCTTTTTCATGATTTTACAATTTAATTGTCTTAATTTAATTTCTGGATATCGAATGAATATTTGTTCCTCCGATCGTGGAAACTTTCTAATTAAAATCTTGATAATTTTAAAAAATAGATAACATTTGTGTTATTTCTACCTCGGTTGGATTATTGTGTGTTGTCCGAGAAGATTCTCTTTTGATCTGATCTTGATACTTGAACCTCGTAATCTGGAACCGGCATAGCACGTATGATGAAAATAGAAAAAGTAATGGACGGCATGTTAAGACAATCAATCGGAGCATACAGCGAAAGAAAAACTGAATAACATGAAATGTAATGCGATAATGAAATGACAATTCGACACCCACTGTGGAATGAGTGATAAAAACAACAATTTTAAGGCTACTAGCAGAGAGTGTTTTACAAAATTATAATTCATTTGATTAAAATTTTAACAAAATTAACCGATTCAAAGGCGCATTTGAATTCGAATCTCGCAGGAGGTTTATTCTTTCATTCCAATCAGCTCTCTTTAGTAACGATCGCAGAACAACAGTTTGAAAGTTTGGATAAAAGTCAGCAAAAGACGAAAAATTAATAATAAATGATTCTTCATGATTTCAGTCAAACTACAGAGTATTATTTATTGTCTGTTTTTTACTAATCTTAACTTAGTTTGACACAAGGCCATAATTATGGGGAATACAGTGAGGATCAAATGTGTTAATATATGTGGATAGATCAATATTGATTTCTTATAGGATACACTCAAGAGGCATTTTGTATACACACGGATAATATTCAATAAAAGACGAGAAACAAATCGTGTGTCATGTGTTAATGCTTTACAGTCTTATACATCAGAATAGTTGGGATATTGTAAAAGGAAATTATATAAACATATTGATTGCAAAATTCTAAAAAAATAAAGCGATATTTATTGAATGTTATTTCTTGCATATTTATAGAATTTCGCGCATATACATACATATATACACACACGCGTGAGCACACACGCACAATGGCGACAGTCCTGTTCAGGCTTGAACGCAATGTTCAGGCTTAAAGATTGCATTCAAAAATGCCGCAGACTGTCGCAAGTCGGTGTTAACCGCAGTGCGAACTTTCATATTTTACATATGCTCTGTAAATGATTTTCAGCACTTTACACATAAATATATTAAACCTTAAATCTATGTTTGTATCATATATATATATATATATATATATATATATATATATATATATATATATATATATATATATATATATATATATACATATACATATATATACATATACATATATATATATATATATATATATATATATATATATATATATATATATATATATATATATATATATATATATATATATAATATAAGAAGGAATTGCTGCCCAATAAACAATTATATATATATATATATATATATATATATATATATATATATATATATTCTGGCGGGTTTCTAATTTTAAAAAAAACGAACATGACTCTCTACTGTTTTTCTTTATTGCTTGTGAATTGTCAAGAATTCATGGCAAAGATACTGAAGTGGTTCTACGTTGCCTTCTCCATAGTTTGGAATTCAGAGTTTTCCTTCTCTTAGACTGGTTTCCACCCAAGGCTAGAGAGCCCAGTTTACCCTTATATTTAACTTATAGATGTTATTTAGATTTTACTGCTCAAATCTATTCTAAGTAAAACATAAACATGATTATGGAGAAAAAATTGCGTAATCACACACACACACACACACGTAATATATTGTTGAATATATTTTTAATCCTCACGTTTGTTCTATTTCTATGACCTTGTTTCAGACTAAAATTACTTTTTGTAAAGTGTTTTTTTTCGTCTGATGTAGTGCAATGTTTTGCAAATTTGAACCGTCAATTAATTTGCTAATGAAGTTTAAGTTGTATGACGTTACTTTTGAGTGTTTTTAAACGGCTGTTATTGGACATCATTTCTAATACAATGGATTCGATTCTCATGGAGTGTTGTTTAATTATGGCCTTATGGTAGAAAAATGCGTATCTTCGTATTTAATCATTTACAAGAGGCTACTCGAAATAAGGATTGTATTTTTGTACACTCATAATTCAAAAAACAAAAATAAGCATTATGTTAAATATATAAAATTGCATTAAGTCAAACTGGGCTAAAACAGGCATGAACTGGCTTCTCCCTCCACCCTGCCTCAAATGTTAAAAAAGAAAAAAGAATGTATGGTAAATGAAGCAGGTATAAAAGGACCGTAAAAAATACAATAAAATCAATAAAATACAATGAAAATGAAAAAAAAACAATTCAAAAATAATGTCGATAATTATTAACAACCATAAAAAAGAGGACTTGTGTATACTGAAGCATGAATATTTTTTGTTAATTTTTTTCTCTTTCACTGAACAAAAATAAAAATAAAACGATAAACAATACGAAGAAATGAAAACGAGAATTTAAAACAAAGAAATGAAAACTCATAATTATTACAGACAGACAAAAAACTGATTAAAAAATTGTTCTTATTTATTTTTTTCAAATTTGCTTTCATTGTCGATGGATGTTTGGGTTTCCTTTTGTTTTAAAGGGAGAAAATATTCTTTAAACCCCATAAAAAAACACAAAACCAAATGCCATATTTTCGTTGTTTCTTATTTTGCTTGACTTGGTTATTATTATTAGTAGTAGTAGTAGTAATAGTAGTTAGAAGAAAAGGAGGTGGAGCAGTAACAGTTATAATAATAATTGGAGAGCCTACCAATGATACTTAACCTCCCGTCACTTATAGTAAGTATTTGCAGGTAAGTATTTGAAGGTAAGTATTGCGACATTCCGAACCACCGTCGATGATACATTTTATACTTCCTACACTTTTTGTTCTTTTGACGTCCATTTTTGAGGCACTGAATATATAAATGCTCAAAACCGTCTTCTAACCTTGCTACTACGGTCTACGTGATTCCTTAGATTACGAAAGAAATAAACAAAGACAAAGATAAAATTAAAGGATTGTGTATAACAGAATATTTTATACGTCATGCCAAAACTTAATTTAAATAAAATATCATGCGAAAACTTAAAATTTAAAACATCAGTATGAAACAAAAGTTCTTTAAAATCATTCTCAATATTTCCATCAAAGAATAATTATAATTTATAAATGTACTAGACCATGTATAAACCCGTTGTCTTCCTTGTAAAATCAATTCATGATATAAAATGATGAAGTAACAATATTATCAATTTTATTATTAATATACCTATTTTAATTTGTATTTGAAATACAAGTTATTGTAATAATTATTATTACACAATATTATTTCGATCAATCGCAATAATAAATTAATGAATTGAAAAGTTTTCAGAATATGTGGAAAAAAATTAAAGTTTCGGATACACAGAACAACAACAACTACAAAAACAAATCTTTCAATATATTAATATTATTATGATGACATTGAAATAAATTTAATAGTTTTAGCAATTCATATATTGATTCTACGGATAACACGTAATTTTTCAGAAGGGAAAGCCATTTCCATTAACTGTAGGAAAAAGTTTACATTTTTTCGAACTGAATTACAAACTGATGTCCCACTAAAAACTTTTCAAGTAACAGTAACTCCGGAGGTGACTATTTAGACCAGTTTAAATATTTACCGTATTATAATTTTCAAGGGTGAAGGTTTTTTTTCCCCCCCAAACAACCAACCAAACAAACAAACAAAAAAACTGCTAGCGTCGGCATATTTATCGAAATAAATATGGTTGCTTCCTTTTCGTGCACTTTGTTTCATTTTTTCTTGGTAATTTATTTTCAAAATAATAATGATATTTTATTATACATACTTGTTTCTTCCTTACATTTATTCCAAAATAGGTAACAGCGGCAAACATGTGTGTATCTATTTATTTACAATCAAGTCATGACACATTTTCCAGTCATACAGATGACGACGTTTTACAATGACACGCATCACCTTGCAAATAATTGCCAAACATCCGAGAGTATATATGTATAAATATATGATAAGTTATGCATATTTAAATTTATTTAACAATGGTGTTATAATATATTATGCATGTTTATTATTTTTGACGTACATAATAGTCTGAATATAATATGCAGTTGTTTGTTTATATACGCAGATTAACGAATGTATATTGAAAACAAATACTGGATTTCCTATTAAAAATGTCTTAAAAACATAAAAACGGACTTAGCTCAAGAACCCTTGTCTAATATTAATGAAATTTGGCACTACCCTCGGCAGATGTTCATGGTATAATATGCTCTCAAATTAGTTTTCGTATTATGTGTTGTTTAAGTTGTAACTCAGGAACGCGCATACATACATACATACATACATACATACATAAATACAAAATTAGAATTTTATTAATATATAAAGGGCGGGGTAAAAGTGTATGCACGTACGTGTTTACATCGATTATATGTAAAAAAAATATTTTAGGGTAATTATTTCATAATGTAGTACTTTCACATTTATTTATTGCTATCTATGAACCGTCTTCGTTTGATTTGGGCACTGCGTGTCGTCATCGATTTCACAGTGTTTGCTCCAGATATCAAAGTGGATAATGACAAATAAAATGACGTAAATCAGATGGCAAAATAATAGTGGATATTTTAGAGGCCACCCAATAATAAAAGTGGAAACATTTGAAACTATTTTTCTATGTCTAACCCCTTTTACATGAACTCAAATAAAATTGCTTCATAAGCAATCTTCTTTTATATGGCGTATCCCTTCAGGACTTAGGCGATCATGGATCTCCATTTCTTCCTGTCCATTGTAGCTCTTAATAAGATTTTAATTTTTATTTCTCCCAGACCCTGTTCTGCCATCCACTTGCTTAAGCTAGTTAACTTGTCCCACTTCCACTCTATCCGCCCTCTGAGAAACAGATTCTCCAAGCCCTCCTTTCTCATTACGTGTCCCAGAAATTTCACCTGCTTCTTCCTGATGTTAAGTATGTGTTTCCTTTTTGTTTGCATCATCTCCAAAACCTCATAGTTGCTTACATGTTCGGTCCATGGTATCCTTAGCGTCCTTCTGGAGAACCACACCTGTGTCGCATCAAGTCTCTTCTTCATCTTTGAGGAGAAAGTCCAACATTCGCTGCCGTAATGCAGGACAAATATCACGTATGCAATTTTCTTTGTTACCAACGAAACCCTCCTGTCTTGTAATACTCTGCGTAGCTTTTGGAATGCGCCTTTGGCCATTCCAATATGTCTCCGGATCGCAGCATCGCACTTACCATCCTCTGTCAGAACACTTCTCAGATATTTAAATTTCCGCACCTGCTTGATTTTAGTGTCCCCCACCTGTAAATCGTATTTCGGAATAATCTTTTTCTTTTCTTTTTATAACCAATACACGGGATTAAAAATTACTGGAAGACATGTTTAAATTTAACATGGAGAATTCAAGACTCACCTTTGGACTACAGGCTATAATTCTCCGCTCGTTTATTTGTACTGTGGACCGTGGAAGAAGCAAGACTATTTGAAATAACATTTTTCTTTACATAAACAAAATATAAGTTAGCTAAACAGTCTCGGGAATCAAACACATTCAACAGTTGAGATTTTTTTTTTAATTGGTCTCAAATATTTTTATACTGAAAAATATTAATCGAAAAATTATAAATAATTAGAACAGCTAGTAATTTTATATCTATCCTGCTATAAACAAACACTTTACATAATTTACTGAGTAGGACTGCAACAAACACACACACACACACACATGTATATAAACAACGGGCCAGAGATCGTCATCAACAGCTATATTTTTGGAATTATAAAATGCTCGTATCCTCCGTGAGTCCGAACGTCATAATGGTGTAAAACATTAGGTTAACAAGTTTAGTTCTGTGTCAGATATCTACATAGTTTACCTTCCCATCAATCATTCAACAGAATATCCTATAATTTCCGTGAATGTATCGCATTCTAGTTACTCTCTATCTTACTCCATGTTTCCTTTGACAAAAGATAAACAAGATTAGTAAGCGGGCAAACCACAAAAAATAAGAAAGTTAAACGAAAATATCATCTGAAGCCACACCGATATTTGAACGTATTAGGTTGGTGCAAAAATAATGTCGTTTTTTGACGTTCAACTTCATGTGAGAAAACGACATTATTTTTGCACCAACCTAATAATATCGCGGATTTAAATTTGGTAAATATTTAAGAGTAGTTGGCATCTGATTGAAAATTAATTGTATCTATTTTTTCTCAAGGTAAACTGCACGATTATCTTTACAATGCAAATTTATTATACGAGGTCTGTCTGAAAAGTAACTGAGCTAGTATCACAAACAATTTCAATTCCGAAAAACAAACTACATTTCCCCTTCAAAATAACCCCCCTCGAATTTAATGCAATTTTCCATCCTTTACTGTCACGCTTCTATGAACTGCTGGAAGGATTCATCTTGGATGCCCTTCAGTTTCATCGTTACGACCATCTTGATGGCCTCCACGCCTTCAAAACGTGTCCTCCTGATGATCCCCTTGAGCTTGGTGAAATACTTCAACTTTCACTTCTGTTATTTATCTGATTTAATAATGATTTCGAATGCATTGTCACAATTGTTCTTGAGATTTACAATTTCTCCAATTTTCTCACTCGATTTATACAATTTTTAGTTTTATGTCACTGATTTTTCCCGATCTCTGGTTTAGATATTTTCCCTATTTCTCTTGTTCTTTTAAATTTATTCTGTGATAAGTTGGATTAATGACATTCTTTGACCATTTCATCATTTATGATATCACGATCCGGTCTTCACTGATATGTTATTGTTATTTTCAGGATTATCCTGCTTGTTTTTATGCAGATTTTTTTAAAGATCACTTGGAATTATCAGTGCTAGATCACCGACATTCTTGACCAAGAAATCTACGTAATAATAATTAGTGAAAAGGAGTCAGAATCAGTGACGGAGGGGGTAAAATAGGGTGTGAAGAAGGAACCGTAGGAGATAATGAAACCAAAGCAAAACGAAAACAAAAACTGCAAAAGTAATATATATTTAAACAGGGATATAAACGTATAAAGATTTTGGTATTTTGAAATTCTTTATAATAAAAGAGTAAGATATTAGATATTACATTTCCTTATTTCCTATCTCTTTTTTGCGTATGTGTGTGTTTAACATTTAGGTAAAAACATGGCCGGTGAAAAAGATTCAAATAAATAAGGGAGAATGAAAAGATACTGGAAAAGAAAAGAGCAGATACCTATGAAAGGAGATAATGTCAGTACCCGTAGAATGTCCACGGATTCAACTAGTTTGTCATCATTTTATTTTTAGCGAATTTTCCACAAGAGTTTTCTGCTTCAAATAATTATTAGTTTTCTCATTATTCAATTAGAAAATCAACATCATAGTCATTGAATAGTGAATGAGAAAACATACTATCAATGGCTCGCGAGAGTAGCAATCTATTAACGGTAAGATAATGTCAAACGATCCCGTTTCTGAAACACCTTCAGCGATTGTGCGTGAGGTTAATGAAGGGAAAAGAACTAGGTTTAATATATTTGAAAACTAATCTAACCCCGGCAAGATGACAGTTATCAGCCAGTAATGGTTACTTAGAATTAAAATTTTACTTCAGGTCAGTTATGTTCACTTTGCGCTAACAGATTTTAGAGAAAATAATCCATTTTTCTTATTGTGTTTCTCGTCGATTGGAACATTAGCATAACTCGGGGAAATCAATGTGGTCACTCCAGATATTGTTTCTTGTTAATGCGTAAATCGGTATTAGTTGCCAATTATTTTCAAAACAAATCTATTAATAATCCAATAATTTTTTTCATGTGTATAATTGTTTACTAAGTTAAACTTAATCTGGCTCAAAGCCACAAATGTCGAACAACCAATCAGGAGGATGGAATTTTCTAGACAACTCTAATAATCAACATGATTAATTTCATCAGCGTTGCGCCATGGCGAAATACACACTATATAGGCACTCGCTTCGGAAACATCAACCACCATCACTTGCCTCGCTGAATGTCTCCTCCGCTGTATAAAACTAATTTAATCTTTAAATTGTGATGCTAACTCAAAGAAAAGAAATAAAAATTGGTCAGGTGCATGAAGGATACGACGATAAAACAGTTCGAAAAGGGCACCTCACTACGGACAGCGTAATTTAACGGGAGAATGTCTCCACATGCATGCGCAGTAAGGGTCCCAACTCGAAATATTCAACATTGAGTAATACTTTCCGGATAGACTGTGTCTTCATTAAGTTTAGAGTAATCTGATCCATCGCAACAAATGTGAAGCACCCATTTCTGTTTGAATTCATTATACAGTAGTGATGGTTTGCGAGTTTCACTTTTCAATTATTACTGTGAAGCACCTTTGTGTATGCTATAAAAGAGCTTTTCAGGATCTTAATGATTTCACGAATGCCTTTTAGCTATTTCGTCCATTTCTTTTCATTGAATTTGTGTTCCCACTTTAAAGTGTTTTGTTTTGAAAT
This sequence comes from Acanthosepion esculentum, assembly GCA_964036315.1. Taxonomy (NCBI): domain Eukaryota; kingdom Metazoa; phylum Mollusca; class Cephalopoda; order Sepiida; family Sepiidae; genus Acanthosepion; species Acanthosepion esculentum. Next base: position 140,852,276 of record OZ038480.1, read on the forward strand.
TTTGTATTAAAGATGTCATAAAACTGGAAGTTATCAAAATCTAATATTTTTTGTTACTCCTTGGCTTGATTCCTGAGTCTGTCACTAGAAACAAAGCAATAAATTATGTAGGATTGATCACTGATATCTGGCGGCCATTTTCCTGTCACTTACGAATTGGGCGATTTTTTAGCAATCAGAAATTGAAATCAGCGACAATATTTTAGAATAAAAAATAGAAACAAATAAATGGTAAGGGTTGCAAATAAAATTGAAAAAGGTTTCTCCCTTTCTGACATCAATTTCTGATCTATATACTTATTTCCAAAGAGTTTGTTTTTCGACTGTTATCTTCAAATATTACTACTAATGATATTATTGCGAAATAGACTTAGAAAGATACGTTTGTAAACAAGGAAAATAACAACGACAAAATAGAAACTGAATAAAACAATAATTATAGAGCAGAGTGGCATTTAAAATATTCTCTTCATTATTTTATTTATTTTACGAATTAGGGATTTGATACGATTAATTGAATTCTCTATGTTTCGCATAGTTTTTTTTTCTTTGATTTCTTTTTGTTGTTGTTATTATATCCTGCTTCTATTCTGCCCCTTCACCCGCCGATGCCCGCGTCTGCCTATCTTTTATTTTCTTTACTTATTTTATCTTCTGTATATTTCAATATATTTATCTTTCTTGACATTGTTTGATACGTTTTTCTCTCTCATTCTGCCTCATGTCCAGGAGATGATGATGATGATGATGATTATTATTATTATTATTATTATTATTATTATTATTATTATTATTATTATTATTATTATTATTATTATTCTTCCACAAAACCTAAAATAAAACTGAAACTACAACTGAGATTGGATGAAATGGAATTTGATGGAAGAACTGAAAGTGGCCTGTTCATAGTAGATTTGGGATCTGTGTGGATGTTTTTGCAGATTTCAGGTGTGTTTTTCCTACTAGCTATAACAATCAGACATTTGATAATAATTCGAGGTAGAGTTGAAAATGTTCTCCCCACAATATGACGAAATAATAAATATCAGAATATTTTGGAAGGTTTTTTTCAGCACCCCACCCCCGTAATAGTAGACGAATAGAAGTTTAATAGTGTCGTCCTTAAATATATTCCATCGATTCAACAGGAAATGTAAACTTGCAACAAAATCGTGGCCAACAAAAAAGTACAGTGAAAAGTAAACATATTAGAAATGAATTTTTTTATGAATTTAATGGTGAAAATAAATTACTTATGTATCAGCGTTATTTTCAGTCGTAATTAAATTGCATGTTTTAATATTACTATCATTTATGCAATATTTTTTTAATATTATTAGACACTGATTAATTGGAAATTTTGTTCTCATAAAGGATGTTACAGTCACAACGTTTCACTCGTTTGAATTTTAAGCTTTCTTTATGTGCCTATCGTATTCAGCAGCATTCTCAGGATTTCAAACGGAACACTTTATTTAATTCCGGAGGAAATTTATTCATATGCTAGGGAATTTTGGCTAAATCTATGCTAACTTGTCCTCGTGAGGTTGCATCCGAATAGGAAAAATGTAAGAATTCATTACCTTGACTGAATATACGAACATCAGTAAACCGTGAAATATAAAAACAACAATTATAGTTTTGTAATATAAAAGTTTTAAACCAAGTATTTGTTCTTTCTTTATGGAAGGGCTTTTATGGTGTTCATTTATATTCACTTATTCTGTAGAAAATAAGTGATCACGTTTTTTTTATGAATTTTCAAAATGTTGTATTTGTCGGCTTTTAATGGAGATCGAGTGACAATAATTTTCCTTAATACCGTAGCACTTTTCTAAGCAATTTTCTCGGAAGTTTTACTAGATTCAGTTTTTATTCGGATTTCTAATTCTTCTAGCCTTTTGTACAAGACTCCTCCGGATAAATCCAAGGATCACTGTATTGAAAATTATCATTTTCCTATTAATCAATTTCTTCCGAAAGATATGAATAAACAGTAAAGCAGTTGAAGCACTTTGACCCTACAAGGCAGAGTCCAATTTTTATGTCAAGCATGTACCACTTATAAAAATACACTGAAACCAACAACTGTCGTTATGGCTACAAATAATCTACAATATGTCTACAAGAATAAAGAGAAATTTATTTGATTTTACTTTTGTTTCTTTTTATTGCAACTCTCAGGTCGTCACTCTACAATCGTTAGCGAGCAGCGCTTATTGAAAAATAAAAAATAACCTTTCGCTTTATTATTATTGAATCAAATAAATTGCTTTTTATTCTTGTTGGCATATTGTAGATTATTTGTAGCCATAACGAGAAGTTTGGAAATTCAAATGGATCATCGAAATTTTGCTACGAGACGAAAGCAAGTGCCATAAATATAGTCAAGAAGAAATGTATTTAAATTTTGTCGACGATACATTGTCATTATTAATTTTAGACAAGTATTTTTTTCCATCTTACTTTCAGTTGCTTTTTATATTTCATCACGTATATCGTCATTTCATAAACTGCACATAGTGGAAATAAAGCGATGATTGTTCTAGATTGCAATTACAATTGATTTCATTCCATTTTAACTTCTAGAATAAAAGCATTTAATATATATATATATATATGATAAAAATAATTTTACGGTATGCTATATATATATGGGTTAAAGTGCTCAATGTCAGGGATAGAGCGTATGTAAATATAAAAGTGGACATTGAAGTTAACACCCAGCGGCGACCGTCTGTTTCATTCTTAAACGTAATCATCAGACCCGAAGATTGCATTTAAGCATGAAACGGACTATCACCGCTGAGTCCACTCTGATATATATACATATATATATATATATATATATATATATATATATATATATATATATATATGTGTGTGTGTGTGTGTGTGTGTGTGTGTGTGTGTGTGTGTGTGTGTGTTTTATTTGTCATAAAAATATGGTCTGTTGCTTTTTCATTATAGTGGTAAATTGGCTCAACTTGTACATGATCTACATAATAAATTATTGATATTTTGGCCCTCAAATCGAATCATTTTTGCCTCACCGTAAAAGTATCTGTAGCTAAAATAACAAATGACTCATGGAAAAATAACTTTTTGAATATGAAGCCAGCTATACACTGTTACAGATACACGCATATACATCGATATAAATCTATGCATTTCCATATGAGAATTAGTGAAGAGGCCCTACATGATACACGATCAAAAAATTGGCACAAATGATTTTCCCCGTTCAGAAAATATTCGAGATTGTCATTTCTCGTTGAATTATTCATTGGGCAGTTGACAAGATTTCTTTTTCTTGAAAGTTCTATCAGCTTTTCATTTTCTCTTTATTAAGGCGTTTTGTGTTTATTTCTTTCATTGTTTTGATCATTTCCCATGCCTTTTTAGTTTAGTCCTTTTATTCTTTTCTTTCATTTCTTCTTTCTTTTTCTTGCCTCTTCTATCTTCTTCTTTCTTTTCATTTTTTTACTCCTTCTTTTTCTTTCTTTATTTTTTTCTTTCTTAGCTCGATTTCATTATTCGGTTGTTGCTTTTCATTCATTCTTTTCCTTTCTTTCTTCTCAAATCGATTCCATTATTCGTTTGTTACCTTTCTTTCTTTCTTTCTTTCTTTCATTCTTTTTTTCTTTTTCTTTCTTTCTTTCTTTCTTCCAGAAAAAATGTAAGCGATTTTACTGATTTTCACTACCTTTGTTTCTATATTTTCTTTCATCTAAAATCCTATCTCTTATTAAATACCGATCTCTTTCCTTTATTTCTTCAACTTTATTTTTTTTTACTTCAAGAAACATGTCGTCTCTTATATTAAAATTGTAATCCAACTAGAATCTACTTTCTGCACTTATTTTAAAATGATTCATATTTAATAAACTTAGCTTCGTACTACTCAAGATCAAATGAATATGATTGGAGGTAGGAAACCTGTGTTTTCCTAGTGAAGAAACTATTTTTGCTAATTTATTACTATCATAATTACAAACAACGTCATACATAAATCAATCTTTAATGAATATTTCTCTTTTTCTTACATTCCATCTTAATTTCATATTCCCCTCTCATATTCTCTATGTCACTCTTTCAATTTAAACACCTTATTTTCTGTTTCTTTTAAAAAATATTCTCTTATCTGCAAAAAAGCTTAATATTTCTGCTACTTGGGGAAATGGCGTTGTTACTTGATCACATAAATCTGCAAGGAAAAATGAAATTTATATTTTAAAATATGAATACCAACTGAACAACAATAAATTTTAAAAAAGCTTGCAGAAAACTGTCCACATAGTATGCACAGATAACACGACCAGTAACGTAAAATAGTATGGACATTAATAATTTCTGGGAGTTATCAGTGAAGAAACAACAATTTATAAGTTTTGGATTGTGTAGATCATTATCGGTGAGAGGTTCAAGGTAAAGGTCAGGAGAAAACGACCATAAGAGCAGATACGCGCAAGATCCGAAACGGATGGTGTTATATAGGGAAAAACGCTAGTTTCCACAGGGTAGGATTAAATTTTTCATAACACAACTGTCACGCGTTGAATGCAGGAAGGCATACCGCCGAAAAATTGTGATAAAACGAAACAACGACAAAGAAATTTATTCGAGTCAAATCTCATTTGATTCTCTATATTTTCGAACTTATGTCAGTCGACGTGAACAAAATTATTAATATCCATAACTAATTAACTGTAGCTGCCATCTAACAAATCTTTGTTTGCAAATCGCATTGGCGAAGTTCATTGATGTCCAGTCCTATGTGAGAATTCCACAGATATAAGCAAGTGTCAGATATTAGCTATTTTGGGTTCTTGGTATTGTAAATAATTTCGATCCTTTCTTGGTGTTTCACTCTTGTGATTTCCCTCCAAATTTTATTCAAATATCTATTGCACGTTTATTCTAGAGCGAAGATAAACAAGCTATCCTTGAAAGCCATTAGAAAAGAATTGAAATTTAACTTTCACTTCAAAGTATTCCTACGTAGATGATATTTGTTCATTCTTCATGCTTGTATTATAATGACTACTATGAAGATATTTAAGTGTTTTCATATACAAATAAACACATTTAAAAAAACATGGTATTAATTTTCCCTGAAATTATTGCTCTCTATTGGTTCCATTAGATACCCCACTTTGTGAACGATTACTGTTGTTAATGTTGTCATCTTTCTTCTCTCGTTACTATACCGAAAAAATAAAACAGCAGATGAAAAATTAAACATTATATTTGTTTATTGTTTACCACACGTGTATTAAGAAATAATATGCAATTTTCCATGAGATTTGTAAGTCAGTCATTGGCAATTATAACCTTTTGATGAAGTTTCTATTAAAAAGGAGTGAGATGTCATCAGCGGCTCTATTCATTGCTAACATGTTTTAACATTAAACGGATTCAGCAATTTTAGACATTTTCCCATAATTCAAAAGCGCAAACGTAATTTTTCCCGCACTAAATTAACATCTTCCACCTGAAAGTTGTAAAATTGAATTTTCTATAACAACTGATGACACAGACGTAATATCAAAACATTAAGAGATCATCAACAACGTAATTGTTACCAACTTAGCCATATGTCTATATTTTAACAACGAGAAAACTTACTGTCGGTAGATGTGGTGCGGATATTCAAGGGTTAAAACAATATTCACTGCAACCAGTATCCTCAAATAAATGGCTTTTCATTTCCCAGAATCAACCTTCGGCGAAAAACTAATATTCGTCGTTTATTAAACCGGATATCACAAGTCACTTATTTTAGTACATTTCTACATTTTTCTATCGTTCACAATGAATACGGATATAATCTTGATAGATATTTCTTTCACGTATTTGAAGGAATATAACAAGCATGGATGTTATGTTATAGAGATCTTATTTTGTCATATGATATTGGAAGAAAGTATCGATTTGTTCCAATTTCTCAAATTAGAAATCCTTTATTTTCAGATGTTTAAAATGAAACCAGAGAAAGCACACACACACACGCACACACACACACACACACACACACACACACACACACACACACACACACATACATATATATATATATATATATATATATATATATATATATATATATATATATATATATATATACATATATATATATATATATATTAAATAAAAACCGACCACCTTAAGGTTCCATATAATATAATATAATAATTTATTTCACCATAGCCCTTTTAAAGGACGTTGGATTATCAGACTACACTTCCAAAAGGTGAAACGAAAAATGAAAAATGAAATGAACGTTCATTTACACTTTTGACTTGTAGTATTAAGTTTATATAATTTAACAGAGAGGATAATGAGGGGTGGTGTGAGAGACATGATCGAGTTTAGCGAGGGGTCATTTTAATATTTCTGTCTATCATACTTAGTATTAGGGGAGGAGGGACCAGACATTACCTAGCTTTTCGTAAACTATATATATATATATATATATATATATATATATATATATATATATATATATATATATATATATACACACACACACATACATACGTACACCTTACTGTTTACGGATATTTACACTGATGTGCCAAAAGTCATATGTGCCTAGTATCGTTCCTCTAAAAGAAAAAGGCATCAATTTCAAAATTGGTCAGAATAACTCTGGAGAGATGTTGAGCGACGCCCTTTCGATAACTATTCACGGTTGTAGGTGCAAGATGTTGCGTGTGAATAGACCTCTTTGTCACTTCACATAAAACCAACCTGCAGCATTATGGAACAAACACCAGCCTGCAACGGTCTTTGTTAACAACTGGGGTTCTTTGCATCATGAGCACTGCGTTTGCAAATCTTACAATGAACTTGAAGCAATTGGAACTTACTTATCTTACACCGCCACACGTCCACTAGAGGGCATTGGCAACATCACAAGACGAGGTTTAGTGCTGTGTCTACTGTTTTATTGTTAACAGGAGAAGCCTGGTGGATCTTCTGCCCCCATTTCTCATAGACGCTGAACTGACGTGCTAAATATGAGAAAACATATCGCCGTGCTATGCGCATCATAGCTGATATTCGCGCTGACTCACCAGATGTCAAGACACAAGTGATATCCATGATTTCATAATATGGTGGCGCCACGTACCATAACATTTATATACTGATATATCATAACTTTTGGCACGTCATGTTCCCTTTTATTGGTGGTTTCGCTTTCGGCAGTTTCGCGATCAATCCCTGAAATTTAATAATAATCCCAAACAACGAATGAGTAGTGACACCGGAAACTCAAATATACCAAAATGAAAACACGTTATGTTTTTCCTTCAAATGAAAAGGTGAAAACTATCGAATTAAAGTAAAGTAAAAATGATCTGCGGGAAGAACGGGCTTTCTATCCGACGTATAACTTTTAATAAAGTATATTATAAATGTTTTATTTTATTATCACTCATTCTTGTTCATCTCTTATAATGGCTTAACTTAAAAAAACTCTTTCATATGCTATGCATATATACAAAAAAAATTCATGCACGCACACACATGCACATAGGCGAGCTCACACAAGCGAGTACACCCACATACACATACATTTAAGTAGAAATGAGTCAATAGTCATAAAGAAAGCATGCTAAATCAATATAAAATCATTTGATTCCAAATTTAGTTCTCATTAGAATCTCCTTCCTTATCATTCAATGTATTCCACCTTTAAATGAACGCTGTTACACATAAGTCATACAATCTTCCTGTCTACTTTCTTAGGAATGGACGAATTACATGATTCACTTCATCATTGGAGAATAGCTATGAATGCTAAGAGTGGCCGGTGATGATAGTATAGTGGAAGAGATAAGCTTTTCATGCCACTTCTTAAGATTTTTTCTGCTGTGAGGTATTGTATTTTTTAGTTACAAAAGCACATTACATTACTCATCTGCAAATGTCACCAAGTTCAAAGAAATCTTGTTCGTTATTTTGATAATGTATTCACAAATCATTTAGAATTTATGGTTGAATTCGGACATTATATCTAACATTGTGACTCCCTTATGATCCTAAATCACAGTGGTCACCAGTTTCCCTGCGGAACATGTTGACTGAAATTAGTATATTTTGGTGGGTCTGCGAAGAGCCACACCACCGAGTTATTTTTGTTCTTTGGTTCATTCTAGTGAATCTAAGTCTCATCACATGTGACTATTCTATTTTGACTATTCTATTTCTAAACGTGGTGTCGAGTCCTAGATGCTCTTGGACATCAGACCTATGTTTCTTGATAGGGATCTAAAATCATTCTTGAAATGCACTTTGCAAAAATCTTTGAGTAACGAAGAAAATGACCTACTGAGCAGAGACACTACAGGGCTCGTCCAAAGAGAAATTTGTAATAGTGCTGATTATGGCATTCAACTGTTTAGTTTGACATTCCTTTGCAGTAGCCATTGATTTTCATTGAAAAGCTCATTACTAAGGCCAATTACTCACCTCCAGGTATGCCATTAGCTATACTGACCAATCTCCTTATTCTACTTGCATTAAGTGCAAATTTCCATAGTTATTCACTCGTTTGTGGCGAATATTTTCAGCTAATTATGCTTCCAACACCAGAAACTCTGTGAAAACTTGTTTTCTACTTATGTCCAGACAGACACCCATTTTAAGACGATAATGGGTAAGAAAACTGAAGTCAACCTTACAAATTTTTCTCTTGGCTTTTAACATGTGCTAAACTGTAACTAAGTAATAAAATTAAAGCAAAAAGTCCTGTCGAATACTTTTAAAATTTATTTTAGAATCAGAATTATATATAGATATACGCAGATAGTGATCATTTGGTATCATTGAATATATTATGTCTTTATTTGTAGAAATATTAACAATAAAGTTTTGCAAATTCTGCCACCATCTTCTATTTCAATGAAACCGTTTAGCAGCATTTAGCATATAAGTAAAAAATATGCACTTAACAAAAGAGTGCATACATTATGGATATGTATATATATATATATATATATATATATATATATATATATATGTGTGTGTGTGTGTGTGTGTGTGTGTGTGCGTTTCTGTGTGTGTGTAGGCGCACGCAAGTACGCGCGTGTACAAGGTAATATGTATATGTTTTCCATCTGTGTTTACGCAAGTAAACACATCTACCAGAACCATCGTTCCATTTAGTTATTATGCAAGAGTTTGAATCGATTTTACGAACGGCTCTGCGAACTTTACAATAGATTATTAATTACAGCAAGTTTCCAGCTTCAGACTTATCATTTGTTTGTGCATGTCTCTTTTGTTGGTAGTACTCATTCTTTCTATTTCTGCAAATTTTCGTTTGGCCATTTTTCTTTAGCTTGCCTGCATTTGGTCCTTATTTCATTGTGTCATTTTCTGTAATACGTTCCGTACCTTAACCCAGTTTTCAGTCTTCTTTCCATCATGTAGAGAATCTCATCAGTCATCCATTCGTTTTTCCTTCTTCGTCCTGTCTCCTTTGGGATGATATCGTTTGCGGATATCACTAAAGCGTCTCTTAATGCGTCCCATTTTGAGTTTCTATTGTGTGCCTCATATTTTCTTTTCACATTGTCCATATATTTTTCTTTTAGGTTAGTGTCGCTCAGGAATTTGTTGTATTGCAGTTTGGGTGCTGCATTAGTGATGTGGACCCGAAGTAGGGGCCACGGAATGAAAACACGGAACACGGGTTAGAGGTAAGACAGATATATTAAACAGAAAAGTTACAAAGAATAGTGTAAGAGTAAGCAGAGCTTACTATCCAGTGGTGTCCGATATTGGTATCGTACGCGGCTGCGCATTACTGGTGCTACTCCCATGATAGTACCATTCACATAATAATATAGTACTGGGAGAGTCCATGATGTAGGAAAGTATCGGTTTCACAACACCCGCCTTCCAAGAGTTTTCCTCTTTTCTTTTTTTCTTTTCTCTTTTTTTCTTGAAGGAAAAAAAGTAAAACGGTTAATACCTCTTCCTCTTGGGATTCACGTCGAGTGGTTGAGTAAATTTTCTCTTTCTCCTCGAGCGTCGTATTTCCGGCGTGTCAAGATCGAAATGTTCGAATATTACGTCGATCGGCTCTTCGCAGATATTTTGTGGTGATTCTTCAGATTCCTTCAAACAGCATTTCCTGAGCTAGTTCATATGTCGTTTGTGGGTATTTTTCGGTCCCTGGACAATATAGACCAGTTCGCCAATTCTCTGTTTGATGTTGCCTACTTCCCAGAATTTTATGTTGTTTTCGTAAACCTTAAAAAGGACTTTGTCACCAGGATTAAAGTATTTCTTAGGGAACGAGACGGTTTTCTTGAACTTTGCGTGGAATGAGTTTATCAAAGACGGACTTTATTTTTCTTGCGAACATTGTTTCTGCAGGCGAGCGACCCATAGGCGTGTTAGGATTAGGGGTTTTCCTATACACCTGCAGAAACTGTTGTAATGCTCTATCCGTCGGTGTGCCTAGTGCCTTTTTTAAAGCTCTTTTTAGAGTGTCCACGAACCTCTCGACCTGGGGTGATACTGAGGCGTCGTAATGTGGTTCACTTGATACGACTTGCAAAAGTCTCTGAATTCACTTGATGTGAATTGAGTGCTGTTATCAGTCACTACACAATCTACCACGCCAAAATGCGCGAAAAGCTCGTGTAAAAATCCGATCGTGCAGTTGGTGGTTGATTTTTTACATTGCAGGATCAGGCCATTTTGAGTGGTTATCCACAACAATAAGATAGTACATGTTGTCTAGGGGGCCTGCAAAATCCACATGAATTCTCTGCCATGGATGGTCTGTGTTTGGCCATGGTTTGCACGTCGTGGTCGGAGATTTTCCTGCAAGCACGTATCACTTACAAGATTCTATCATGTCTGCTATGTCTTTGTCCATATTTGGCCAATATACGTAGCAGCGCATGAGGCTTTTCGTACGGCTCTTCCCCGGATGTCCCATGTGAAAATCCTTAAGGATTTTTCTTTGTAGGCTATTTGGAATCACTACTCGGTCATTATACAGTAGAACATCCTCACAGAAGGAGAAAACTTCAGGCACATTTAGGTCTTTGTTGCGAATTTTGTTTTTGATACGTTGGATGAATTCATCCTCTCGAGACTCCCTTTTTATGTCGGCTAAAGTAACTGGGAGTTCTCTAATTGTATTCGCAATCATATTTTTGATTTCATAATTCGTCCTTAGTGTAGCAATGATGGAGTCTTCAAAAACTTCCGTATTTTTAGGAATGAGTCGCGATAAACTGTCCGCATGACAAATATTTTTAGATTTTAGGAACTGACCGTAATATTGTAATTCAAAAGAATCGTTCCCCAACGAAGTAATCTATTCGGCGTATAGCCCGGTATGCCTTTCTTTGAACCAAAAATTGTTATTAGAGGTTTATGGTCCGTTTGCAGTATGAACCGTCTTCCATGTAGGTATCGATGGAACTTAGTGACGGCGAATATTATCCCTAGGGTCTCTTTCTCTATTTGGGAATATTGTTTCTCTGATGGTAGTAAAGATCTAGATGCGTGTGATATGGCTTTTCGCGAACCATCTGGCAGTTTGTGGAGAATGCAAGCAGCGGTTCCGTATGGGCTTGCATCACTTGCGACTATGATGTCGAGATTAGGGTTGTAGTGGGTGAGAGAGAGATCCGAAGTAAGTGTTTTCTTGATCTTCTCGAATGCGTCTTGGCATTCAGGGGTCCATACACATGCTTTATCCTTTTTTAAAAGTTCGTTGAGAGGTCCTCTCAAATTCTGCATGTTCTTAATGAAACCTTGGTAGAAGTTAGCAAAGCTGAGAAAGCTTTGTAACGATTGAACGTTAACTGGGGCCGGCATGTTTCTGACTGCATTGGCTCTTTCTGGATCCGGCCGACGACCGTCTCTATTTACAATGTGAATTAGGTATTTGATTTCTGGTAAGAAAAAATCACACTTTGATTCCTTAACCATAAGCCCGTATTCTTGTAACTTCTTGAATATGTTTATTATATGGTTCCGGTGCTCTGCTGACGTTTTACTAGTCACCAGTATATCACCCAAATAGGCTGTTGCGTAGTCAAGGTCGCCCAGCATGGCGTCCATGACCTGCTGAAAGATTGCAGGGGCAACCTTGACCCCAAAAGCTAATCTTTTATATTTGTACAGACCTTTATTGGTGTTTATGCAGAGCAATTTAGAACTCTCTTCATCCACCTCTATCTGAAGGTATGCGTCTGAGAGGTCTATTTTGGAAAAGATTTTTCCGCCATTCAATTTCTTGAAGATTTCTTCAGGGCTTGGGAGGGGATAATGATGATCCTGCAAATCATCGTTTAGCCCTGTGGAAAAATCTGCGCATACTCGTATTTGGTTAGACTTTTTTTTACATAGAACGTAGGTGCTGCCCATTCGCTAAAATCTGTTTTTGTTAGAATACCCGCCTGTTCGTGTCTATCTAATTCTTTGTTGATCTGCTCTAGAGCAGCGAAAGGGACATTCCGTTTCTTTTTGAAAACTGGTCTTGCACCGTCCTTCACCTTGAAGTTAGCTTTAAGTTTAGAACATTTCCCACGGCCGCCAGAAAAAACCTGGGGAAATTGTTGTTTGAGTTCCTTTTTGAGATTTTCTGAATTGGACGTTGTACTTTTTATTTTTCGGCAAAAAGTGCTCATTAGGCAATCCCACAGATTGAATTTTTCTATCCAATCTGTTCTGAATAGGTTATCTGAATTTTCTAGTACGTAGGCTTTCAGCTTTTTGGTAACTCCATTTAGTGTTACTGTAAGGATCACCTGGCCTAAGATGTTAATATTCTCGCCAGTTACGGATTTTGCTGTTTTATCCGTCTTTAATAGGGTCGGCTTGTTTAACTTTCGCCAAGTACGCCAGTTGATAATCGAGAGGTCAGAACCCGAATCAAGATGGAATTTTATAGAGTTATTGAAAATATCAACAGTCACATATTTTCTTAAATTCCTATCGACTATGTTGTCTGATTGGGCTTGCCTAATTTTACTTTTGTGTTTTCTGGTCTTGTTGGCGTACCAGCACTGAGTTAAGTTATGACCATTTTTATTGGAATTTTTGCAATATGTTTTCTTCTTGAATAGACAGAATTTCATCCAATGCCATTTTCCACAATGGTAACATGGTCCAGGAGGTTTCTTTAGCCTATTCGTATTTTGTTTATTGCGGGATTTAGAACATGAGAATTGCCTTTTGTCTTTTTGCGGGGAATAAGTGGTTGGGTTGCTTCTGACTTTTTCTAATCTGAGCCACACCTGATTCCTCGATCGTTTTTGAGTCATACTTGATACTACCATTCACATAATAATATAGTACTGGGAGAGTGATGTAGGAAAGTATCGGTCTCACAACAATTAGGCTTCTTCAATTTCTGCATTTTCACTCTTAGTTTACAGATAAGATAGCGATGATCGCTTCCGCAGTCGGCACTTGGGTAAGTTTTGCAGTGAATCATTGCATTCCTGAATCTTTTGTTGATAGTTATATAATCAATTTGGTTTTTAGTTTCTCCTAGACTCCTCCATGTCCATAGTCGTCTCGGATGATCTTGGAACTACGTGTCGGCTCTTACCTTGTCATTGGCTGTGTACCATTAGATCCATTTTTCCCCGCGTTCGTTGCGGGTTCACAGTCCGAATCTTTCTGCTATATCCCCTGGCATTTTCCTGCTTACTTTGTCGTTTAGGTCTCTCATGATAATGACTTCGTGTGATTTGCATAGAGCCCTGGCACTGTCCAGTATGGAGTAGAAAGATTCGATGTCCTCCTCCTTGCTTTGTGCCGTCGGTGTGTACACTACTATAATAGCCACGTTGAACGGCTTTCCCTTTCAGCTTCACTGTCAGAATTTTTTCGGAAAGTTGGTGGTAACTTAGAACGCATGTCTGAAATGCACTATCTAGTATTAGCCCTAATCCTTTGTCGTTCTTCTTGCCACCTGCATAAATTATCCTGTGTTTGTCGCTGACAAAATAACCGTTGATTGGCCATCTGGTTTCACATAAACCTAGAATGTTGATGTTAAGTCTGTTCATATTATATTGTTTAATATTATCAAACTGGCTGCAGTTGTTCAATGTTCCGACGTTCCAGAGTTATTTTGTGTTTGATGCGAGCAGTCGCAGGATAATGGTCCGGTTAAACCTGTCGCTCATGTCGTTCCTTTCTGGGCGAAGGATATGTTCAGAAGGCCTTTATCCCTTTTACACCGTTTATGATGTCGAGATTAGGGTTGTAGTGGGTGAGAGAGAGATCCGAAGTAAGTGTTTAGTAAGGCCTTTATCCCTTTTACACCGTCGCTGGATGACGGTCAGGTGACACCTGTTGTGAATGTCGGTCCTTACTGGGTGAGGAGCTAATTCCTTACACTTAACCCCGTTCATGCCGTTAGGTTTCGCATAATCTGAGTTTTTAGCCATGATTTGTCTTGGGATTGGTAGTGGAGTGGTTTGCCGTTGCCTTCTCCACGATGGTTTATGCAGATATAGTTATGGCCGTTGACTCACGGAGTTTCTCCGCCCTTTGTTAGGTTTTATTTTTTGTCCTACTGACTTGCTTACGAGCCGCCTCACTCATAACTTGGAGTGGGATAATCGGTTTCCTCGCCGACATTTCGACTGGAATACTTACCGAAAAGTTTTTTCTTTTTTTTTAATTAAGTTTTAACTTAGTATAAGTCCCATTGCACTTTACTAAAACAATATGCGATTATCCAGCATTGTAGAAAATGCGCGTTTTTCTACTTACCCATGAGACCATGTGTTCAATTCTTGCTATACTCGAATCAAATGGTCATTGAGTGAAATGTTGCGAATGACTTTAACAAGAAGCTTCTCCATTTTCAAAGACCACCGAGCTGTGGTGGGGGTGGGGTCAAATCTGACATATCGTCCCCACCCCAACAGTTGAGAATGGCGACGATGCGTTTCAATAAAATAAGACAAAGAAAGGAAAAAATATAAAACAAAATATATTTCCTCACTTTTCTCGTCTCCTATGCAGCATAATAAAACCTCACTGGTTGCCAAAAAAACGAATAAGCTTCATTTACATGTCCTACGTATGTTTGTGACGATTTTCTTTTTCAATCAAGATCTACTATATATATTTTTTTATCAAATCAAGTTGTACAATTTTTTTCTAAAAGTCAAAATGTACAAATTCACTGGCAGATAATATTTGAATAAATACCAAAAATACTTCACAGTTTGTTTGCTAAATGATGATTGTTACTAAATAATGATTGATTCGTAGTATGTTTCAGAATTTATTAACAATTATTATATAGCAATATATATACATATGGATTCACCCTAACATATACATCTATATCAATCCATACGGATGTATCAATGTCTCTTATTACAAAAGTTCTTATACGCATTTAAGTTTACTTCTACTTCGATACACCTGTCGCTGTGTGTTTATATTTTGAAGCAAAAATGATTGATACATTCAGTTCTTTTATAAGACACAATGAGACGATTATTATCACAATGAAGTAACATCTGTTAACAATTCGTTATTCTGAAAACAAACTATTTTAATGTACAAACAAATAATTAAATATATATATATATATATATATATATATATATATATATATATATAGCATAATGAGAAGCCACGTATACTTTCTTGATATGTATATAATATGGATAAAACAACCGAAAAAAAATTGGGTGTTTTTTGCGAAAGTATTTATTTATATGTTTTTATATATATTTAATATTTCAGACCACCTCGGTCCTTCCTCAGAAATTAATTGAGGAAGGACCGAGGTGGTCTGAAATATTAAATATATATAAAAACATATAAATAAATACTTTCGCAAAAAAACATCCAATTTTTTTTCGGTTGTTTTATCCATATTATATACATATCAAGAAAGTATACGTGGCTTCTTTTTATCTGTCATAGTGGTTCTTCATTTTTATCCGACTGCTGAGTTTTTCCTTGGTTTTTGTATTGATGTTTTCTGCTGCTGCTGCAGCAAAGTATACTACTTCATTTAGAGGTGTTAAGAATAATTTCATTTATTATTGCATTGTTTGGTATTTAATAATCGTTTTTTTTATTTTTACCATATTTGATTTTGTCCAATTTGTTTCTTTTTCTACCATTATTGTGTGATATAAGGTTTTTATTAATTCTTTTATATTTATTTTCACTTTTTCAACTTCCACATTATCTTTATCGCTCTCTTCGGATCTTAATTCATTCTCCTGCTCTTAAATTTCTACTTGTTCATATTTAAAAGTATTTTTATTGGACTTTCGGAACACCCTGACAAATATAGACCTTAATAAACTAGTAAATACTTTTTTATTATTATTCATCAAATCGACTTTTGTGTTTACATTAAGAGTAGTTTTCATTTTATTAATCTATAGATCTACATTCAATTCTGTTTTAATATTTTCTTCTAGTTCAACAAACTCGGAAATTACCAATAATCTTTTTTTCTTTCGTTTGACATTTACTAGTTTACTAACGTCTATATTTTTCCGGATGTCCTGGATTTTTCTCCTCCGTTTCTTTTTGGCCTCGTTGGTGATACTGTATTCTGTAGGACACTATATGATATAGTAATGATGCTCGCATAACCCCTGTAAAATTTCTCTATTACATTTTACTCTTTTCCGTTCTTTAGTTAGTAGTAAATGGTGACCGAGATGAACCGTCATTTCAACATCATCATCATCAGTATTATTATTACTGCTTTTGATTTTCTGCTTGGCACGATGATTTACCATCCCATTTTTCAGAGAACTAAGAAATGAAGGTTTTTCATAGAAGATTATGGATAATATTTTATTGACTTGGTTTCTTGAAGTATTTAATTTTTTAGTATGTGTCTGAATTTCTGGAATTAGGGATGATCATTATTTGCATTATTCCAGTCACGTAAATTCGGGTATTTCATAAAACACTGCATGTTTTTGTTAGCTTTTATAATAAGGTAGAAAAATCATATTACATATTTCAATCAAGAATGATAATTGTTAGGCTATATCGGCGGCAATATTCATATTGGAGCAAAACAGCAATATGTAAACAATATGTTTTCGACTTGATTACATAGAAAGTATATTTCCAAAATTTCCTCACCATAGTTAAGTATAATAATAATAATATTACTCAATGAAAATTCATGTTCCCATATAACAAATGAAAAGTTTAGATTTATATAAAATCCCCTGTTTTGGTGTAGAAAATTTGTCTTAGTCTAAAAAGTGACAAATCAAATCTACAGTAAGGAATTTAAATCTTTAGATTTTGGGATATTTTACCACATCCTCTTAACCCAGCTGGCTTAGTATCTTAAGCCTTATATTTAATCCAGTGGGTTCAAAAAATATTTTTCAGCTGCTGCCTCTCGTCTTTTCCCAGGCTATATCCCTAGCACCCTCCAGCATACAACCAACATACATTTCTTTTTTTTGGTATTAGGTCAACTGCAAATTTAAAACAACATTAATATAATACTAAGTCCGTGACTAAACCAACCTAGCATCCCGCCCCATACAGATACAGTCCCTGCTGTAGCTGTTGTCTAATATTGCTAGTGTGTAGTGTTTGTCATGGTTAAAGTACGTAACCAAACTAGTAAACGTTCGAATTTTGAGCCACAAAATAAAACCCTGGCTTCATTTATAATTCTATAGTAATTACAATCTTTATAAAGCAGAGAGGTTACAAGTGTTCAGATTTTGTCAAAAATATCTTTGTTCGGATGACACGCCACGACCCCACAACCTCTACAGTTCAATTTTTGCTTACAGGCCCGTTATAACACCGCAAGTGGGAGAGATAAACTTTGGGAGTGACTAATTTAAAATCAGAGCTTTTGGATTTTTTTTTAAATTAGAGAAGAGATCAATTGAAAGCGATGAAAATTTTTCTTGTCCAGAACGTAAGAAATTTTAAACTCGAAATAATTTTCCTAATGGTCGTTTGTCTTTGTTTAACAATGATGTTTATATTCTGATATATTTAAAGTTTATTACATGTGAACAGAATTTTATTCCGTCTTCGAAAAGGCAAAATTACGTACCGAAAAAATATTTCAGAAATATTTCAGAAATATAATTATTTATATTATTCAACGAACGAATATGATATTAAACTAATAAAAATGAATATCTAGTTTGATATGAATGTTTAAGGAACTACCATCTTTACCAAAAATTTTTCCCAATCTTTTTCTTTATATTTTTTATGATATGCTATAATTAACTGGGTCAATATACTAATGGCGTTTCTCTGCAAAGGAAGTAAAGGATAGAAACAACATAATTACGAGTTGAAAACTTTTCACTAGCTGAAGATCAAAGCAATTTTAGGCTTTTCTAGCGCGTGCGCTATCGTCTATCCTCCGTAAATCCCTGCTTGGCAAATGATTGGGGTGGGTCATTACAGAACTACGGGTCGTGTTTCGCTTGTTTTTAAGCCCGTTACTTAAGTTCTGGAATGTGACCCTTTCGACTTCGTCGTGTGCAAATCCCCAACAAATTGTACAGGAACTTGGACTTAGGAAATAAAATGAATGTAACGATGGAAATTTGAATGAGTAGCTCTCATTTTCAAATGAAAGAAAAATCGACAAATATTTTCCTGCTTTCTTCGGTCATCGTTCACTGTATGTTGATGAATCAATTTTTTAAAAATATATTTAAAATGGTTTGTCTTTCTGTATAAAAACATGAAATTATTTTCTTTAATTTTTAAATGAAAAAGTTTTTTTAAGATTTTTTTATTCACTTTTATAAATTATTTTGTACTCTTACTCTGAAAATCACTCATTCTGGCGGATATGAAGTTATCCTTTTCCTGTATCTAGTATTACGTAATATTTCCATTTAAAAAAAAGCTTAGCTTCAAAAACTAAAAAGAACAAACAAAAGCACTACTCTATTGTAATGTCAGCCAATCTCGAGTAAAACATGCTAAATCCATTAGAATGAACACGTTTGTAATTAAAGACTTTGAAAATTGTGACGACTTGTCATTCCATATATATCCTTGGGGTGTTGTACTATATGGGGATATTAGTTAAATTCAGCATTAAACTATTTTCACTAGACATTTCTATGGGTTTTTATTAGAAAGTATATGAAGAACTGGAGAATGCAACGGCTATGAATTATAGCAATTAATATTAGATTATACATACCAATGTCCTTAATATTCTAATACATAAACTAGTGACAATTTGTTAAAATTCATACATTTGGAAAGACATTTTACTATTCGTTATATCTTTGTTGTTATCATAAATTTTCTTCCGAGTAAATTTGTCGAACCGTTTCAGGGATTGAACACGCAGTTACTATGACGTCAAACGTATGAAGCAATGCTTCAAATCAACAAGGCCCGTGGAAAAATCCTGAACTTTGAACTAGGAAACTTAAATCTAATGTTTTTCTCTCCTGCCTGCTGATGGCATTGCTGTCAAATTTGACTTCACTCACCACAGATTTTATTTTCTTTCTGCTGCTGCTGAAGCCTTGCTGTTGTTTCTCTTTTTTTATTAATAGCTTCCAATCAGTAAATACATATATATATATATATATATATATATATATATATATATATATATATATATATATATATATATATATATATAATATCAATAGATAATTAGTAGGGATAATCTCAAGGAGGATATTAATCCAAAGAGAGCTCAATGTAAGAACAAAGCAGTATAATAATGAATAGAGAAGCCTTAAAAATGTACGAACCATCTCTCTCATTCTCTTTTTTCCTCCCGAATTTAAAAAAAAACATTATATTGAATTATTTTATTTTATTTTTATTTTTTAATATTAAAGCTCATTCCTTTTTTTCTCTTTTTTATATTTTCCTTCTTCTTGCGTCTGGATAAATTAACTATATTTATTAACAAGACGCTGGTCTGAAGAGATGGATGTTATAGTCCATGACATAAATTATAACCAAATGGATTTTTAAGGATTCAATATTCATTACACACACACGCACACGCACACGCACACATACACACACACACACACACATACACACACACATATATATGTGTATATATATATATATATATATATACATATATATATATACATATACATATATATATATATATATATATATGCTAGGCCTACTGAGGAGGTTTATCATAGCCTACCTGTGTTGATTCCTTTAGATCCCTGATTCTTGAGTGTTCTTCTCTGTCTAATATTTTAACTTCATGCTATGTTTTTTACCATTATCATATTCCTAATTACGACTTTTTGTTCTTAAGAGACGATGGTTTTACCTTTTCATTCTTTGCCACAACTGCAATGGACACGATGCACACAGTTCTTGGTCATATTCTCCTCTGTGTTACCCAGAGTTTTCTCTATAATAACAAAAAACGAGATATGCCTCAATATGTTCATGGAAACGTACAATCTACTTTCAAAGATTATTTAAGAATAAATTCACTGGTATTTGCCTAGATTGTCAGGCGAGCACAACGGCCGAAATTTTGAGACAAAGATGAGAACATTAGTCTGAATATAAGGAATGTAAATAATGGTAATTCTTCATATCTAAAATTAAGAAAAGACATGTATATATATATATATATAATTTCCATTCATTTATTTTAAACCATCCCAAGTAAAGACCTCTTATACATTTAAATAAAATTTCGAAAATATTCAACGTTCATTTCGTCCTGCATTTATTTTCACTAGATAAACTAAAATAAAAAGATTTTACACATAAAATACTAATTAAATTTAGTTAGCTAGTTGAAGTCGATTTGCTTCTGCTTAAAATAAAAAAGACTATAATCAGAAAATGATATCTATGAAGAGTTTTTATCCAATATATAATTATTATTATCAAATGTAATTTATAAAATGACACTTGCATATATATATATATATATATATATATATATATATATATATATATATATATATATATATATACATATATATATATATACACACATATATATAAATATATATATATATATATATATAT
>OZ038480.1:140878311-140910811 GCA_964036315.1 Acanthosepion esculentum
AATGTATTACTTTTTCAGAGTTAATAAATTCCGCTTTTGAAACCAAAAAATGCAAATTCAAATGGGGCTCACTCAAAAGTACAACTTGAGACATGGAACCGAGTGAAGATCAGAAGAATACAACACGACGAAAGTACACATTGATGCTGGATTATTGAAGACTTGGATCATTTAAAAACAAATACATATGGAAGTAAACTATGATATGCCATAAATTTTCCTTATAACTCTTCTTGAGAAAAACTAGCAGGTTACATTAAATCATATCATATAGATTGCGTAAACTTCCTGACACAAACATAGGTATAATTAATTCCATAATTTCCATTAAGCACTAGCTTGATGGATTTTTTCTTTTTCAAAATGAAGAAGGTCATTGGTGTTCTTCTCAGTCCTAATACGCTTTAAAATAAAAGGAAGAGGAAAGAAATTCAAGAAGATTAACTGACACTTAAGTAGATAACGCTATCTGTTATGAAAATGAGATTAATCTGGATTGAAGATGCGACTGCGAAACCCATTTTCTGTGGAATCAGAAGCAAAATCTTCAAATTCAGCGACCTTGTTTATCATGTTTCTTGGTATGATATTAAGGCATTGCGCACTTATAAAGTTCGCAAAAGAATCATGAATAAAGATCAGCTTTTCGACTGGCTGGTATGTGAGTGGAATCAAAGAATAATTTTACAAAAAGCTGTTGCGATTATCGCTAATGCAACTCTACAATCCAATGTAGCACGCTCTTTTTCATAGCGACTTAAATTAGTTACAATTTTTCACATGGTCCCGCTGGGTCTTCACCAATCAAATATATATTGGTCATTTGTGAAGTCGATAGAATTTATAATGGAAAATGATCTCAGGTACTTACTGACTCTCCTGTTGAAATGTTTCAAACATATAGGATGAATCTTTCGAAGATGATTTTTGTTACCGCTGCTGGCATTTGAAAGAAAAGATAATGTTAATTACACTATATTTATCTAAAGAAAGGTGTTTTCTGAGAGAATAGACATGAACGTAATATACATTTCAGTGTTGCTTTGACTGGGGATTTCAGTATGATGTATCGTACTAGACAATTATTACTCAATCTCGGCGTTCATCAGAGCCTAGTAGACATATCTTCCTAGGAATCCTTGCATTCGAATGTTCAAAATTTAATTGCTTGAGTATTCATACGTAAATTTCCCGCCACCGGGCGTCCCAACCAGCAAGCATAAAGCAAACATCCATGACTAAAAGTGATTAAGAGTGTTTGAAATTCTCATTCAATTTCTTTAAGCTTTGATAGATTTTGCTGCAGATTTGCAGCCCTCAGAACCTCCAGCTTTCTGTAGCAGACGGGCTCAAATAACATCTACGGGGACATGCTTTCAATACGAACAGTGATGACAGTGACTTCACTTCTATTCATTCGACTTGAACAAACATTGATATAGTAAGAAAGGATACACAATTGCTACGCAATTGATAGTGATCGAATGAAGTAAAATACATAATCTAATCACTGGCATAAGGATACGTAAGGATTGCGTGATTTCGACGCTAAAATGCGTATAAGCATCAAACGAGAACGGTGATTTCGTTCTCCTATGTTTCTTTATGTGGTCGAGAATGAAGAGATAATTTGAAATAAGAAAACCCATCCCAGGCCTCACGCCTCCTGATCTACGTCCGAATAAAGCTAATACTCTCAACCACACCGGCAGAAGTTTGGGTTATCTTTCGGCATGCCTACCTCTAAGACTCAGATCACAAAACTATCCATCAATCATTTATTACATTGCTACTATGATTGATCGTGTTATTTTTGAAGTCAACATTACATCGTGTTATAGAGTAGAAAGAGAAAGAGAAAAATAAAGAAACCTTAATCATGACAGTTTTGAAGCATAATGTTCTAAAGCTTTCTCCAAGAAAGGCAAACATATGTAAGTTCGATTACTGTTCAAAACCATTTTTCGTTTTGAAATTCTGGCAGTAAAATTCGACGAAACACCTAAACCTAAGTAAGATAGGGAAGGAAAATAGGAATAAATATATAGATAGATTTTATAAAATGTGGCTGCAGCTGCTGCTAATGCAAATCTCTTCTACCCGAATCGAGCTCTCCTAGATACTGATGTCTTCAGTAGAGTAAAAACGTTAAAATTTCCCATTCTCTGTGTCGTGCAACAATAGCTTGGGGATAGAATCTCTGACTGATGCCAAATCGGTCGTGTTTCGGTCCCGGCTTGAAACCATCGGATGTCTAGCCACACTAATTCGCTTTCATACAGCGAAACAGTCTGTCTCTGAAAGACTCTATATAACACTAGACACTGAAGTCAGCCCCCAGAATCGACAGTCTGTGTCATGCAATCATATGGTCTGACAATTGCGTTTAACATAAAACAGACTGTCGCCTCTAGGCGTTGACTTCAATGTCCACTTTTATATTTACAAATACCCAAGCCCTATTATATATATATATATATATATATATATATATATATATATATATATATATATATATATATATATATGTATATATATATATATATATATATAAATGAAAGTGAACATTGAAGTCAACACTTAGAGGGTTTAAGTGTTGACTTCAATGTTCACTTTTATATTTACACACGCTCTATACCCGATATTGACCACTTTATCCCATAAATGTAGCACACCTTAAGAGTATATTTATTCATATATATATATATATATATATATATATATATATATATATATATATATATATATATATGAGAGAGAGAGATTTTGCTGCATCCGAAAATTGAAAAATTAAATTTGATAGGTTAGCTTTTGATTATATCTTGTAGTGGCACCAAAACACTCAACACTTAATAATTAATTGCAATCTTTACTTTATTCAAACGTAGAATGAAGAGAGAATAAGACGTCTAAACAAAACGTCTTCAAATAACTAGACGTGTAAGCTGCTCGTAACTCCATCCTTATGCAGAAAAAGTCTTTACACGGAAATGTCTCAAGTGCTTGGGCGAATCTTCACAAGACACGTTTTTATATCGGCTTTCTCTAATCAAAACCACATCAGTGCCTGCTGATGCTTCTTTTTTTACCGAATATGTGTCCTTTGATCATTGCACCTGTGAAGTACTAAGCTTATGTCACATTGATGAATATATTGCATGAGTTTAGTCAAAATTTGGCCTAAATGATAAATGCCCTGGACCCCTTCCTTATTAAGTGACACTTTATTTAACATGGGAATGTTAAATCGTTCTTTATTTCTGCACAATCGAATTTTATCTTATCAACCGATCGATGATGAGCAATATACAAGGTAACCAAAAAAGTTCTGTCAGTTTTTTGATTAGTCATTGAATGAAGTTGAAATATATACGAAATGCGTGTAGCAATTGTTTCAAATTCGGACAGCCGGAAGTAGGAACATCAGACGTTATAAAAAACACGCGCACCGTGCCCGGCCATCAGTTATAAGCCGGACAGCTGTGAGAAGGAAGGAAGTCTCTAGAGATCTCGTTCGGGGCTATTTGCTTTACGACTTGAAAGTGGGCTTATCAGCAGCTGCACCAAGTCGCCGCATATGTCAAGCGTTTGGGGATAGTGCGGTGGATGAACGTACTGCAAGACGTTGGTTTCGAAAATTCAAGTCGGGAGATTTGTCTCTCCATGATAAGCCTCACAGTGGACGACCACAGGTCTTGAATGACGGAGTCCTGAAGGCGGCCATTGAATAGGACAGTAGTCTAACTTGTGGTAGACTTGCAAGACAGTTCAACGTTTCCGATGAAACAGTTAGACTTCACCTGCACCGCCTAGGTAAGACGTACAAAATTATCAAGTGGGTTCCGCAAACGCTGTTGGAGGTCCACTAGTGACAACGAGTGGCAGCCTGCGTATTGCTCCTTTCTCGCCACCGTACCGCATCCTTATTCAATCGAGTGCTTACCAGTGATGAAAAGTGGTTTCTGTACGAAAATCCCAAGCGTTCCAGACATTGGTTGTCTCCTCAGGATGCTGTCCCTCACACCGTAAGACCACATATGCACCCACGCAAGATTATGCTTTGTGTCTGGTGGACAGGTCGTCAAGTGGTTCATTATGAACTGCTACCAACGGGCCAAACAGTCACTGAAGACCTATACTCGCAGCAATTGAAACGTGTGCAACAGGCATTGCGCCTGAAGGAGCCAGCACTGGTGAATCGCAAAGGTGTGCTTTTCCTCCATGACAACGCCAGGCCGCATGTCGCGCGAGTGGTCAGGGATACCATACAGCAACTTGGGTGGGAGACTTTGTGCCATCCACCTTATTCACCTGACCTTGCGCCATCCGATCACCACCTCTTCCACTCCCTGGATAATCATCTTCGTGGGAAATCCTTCACCAATGAAGCAGACTTGCGCAAAGCCCTCACGGACTTCTTTGTGTCAAAACTCCCGAGTTCTACCGCAAGGGCATTGAATAGCTGGAGACACGTTGGCAGAAGGTGCTGGATGCCGATGGCGATTACTTCGAAGACTAAATATATGTTACACATACTGTGAAGCGTTTTCTTTTTTTCCTTTAAAAACGGACAGAACTTTTTGGTTACCTTGTAGATACATTCCTTAAAAATGTCACTAACATAGAAAATGATATTTAAACACATTATAAAATATATCAGAAACAATACAAGTATGTATTATCATATGAATAATGTTTATATATAATCAATATCAGATTACTAAAATAGAATCGATTATAAAAAGAGTTTTGTTGATATTTCGATGCTTCATGTTCAGAATATTTTTGTTACTGTCATCATTTCCGTATTCAATGGATGAACAAATATTTTATAGAATATTGTCTTTCTTTATTTACTTTCAGGAGCCAGAATAATCATTATATCGAGCATCACACAAAGGATAATGAAGGCGGCGAACGAATTATCTCATGTGGATAAAAAGTAATCGTTATTCATATAACAGTTGACTTTAGTAATACGTCCATCACCGGTTGTTGGTTTGTCGGTTGGTTGCAAGGAAAAAATCGTGTTTTAGTATATTAAGACGAAACCTAACTTATTTACTAATGAGGAAGAAAAAAAGGATTTGACGGTGTCGAGAATCACAATTCAGTTAAATAGCACGTAGCAGTTTTATTAACTACGATATTATTATTTGCGGCTAAGTAAAAGTTAGTCAAAATGGATGAATGATTTTTCTCAGTCACAGCTATAATAATAATAATAATAATAATAATGATAATAATAATAATAATCTAGTAATAATATGAGCACTAGGTATTATTAAAAAGAAGACTGATACACACAGTAAATAGAAGGAAGCAGCTCACTATCTGAGAAACAAAAGTCTCTGTTGCATCGTGTACATATTCAAAATTTTGTCAATAATTTTCAAAAAATTCCTTCCTTTACCATAGGTGACTTGCAAAGACTTGGAAAAGGATAATATCAAAAAGCCAATCAGGGAAGCTATAAATAATAATAATAATAATAATAATAATAATAATAATAATAATAATAATAATAATAATAATCAAAGCCAACCGCCCAAACATTGTTATTAAAGACCACAAACAAAGTAAGTGCCACCTTATTGATATGGCAGTCCCTGCAGACTGCAATGTATCTTTGAAGATATTCGAAAAGCTGTTAAAATACAAGGACCTTGAAATAGAAATCTCAAAAATGTGGCACATAGGAACATAAACAATCCCTGTTGTAGTTGGAGCCCTTGGACTGGGTGGAAAAGATTCCAGTAGACTAATTGAAGGGATCCCTGGAAGTCCATGCCTCAAAGAGATACAACAAATTGCTCTGACAAGTACAGCCCACACTTTACGAAGGGCTTTATCTATGTAATTATTTTTTTTTTTTTTTGCAGTGGAAAGTGTCATGATGCCATTTCCAACCTTAGGTCCCTGGGCGGGACCCGGAAAGAAATGTTTAAACGCCAGATATCAAAGAAAATAATAATAATAATAATTGAAGCACTAAAAAGAATAAAGACGTCGTGATCAAAGACCACCAGGATAGAATGTGCTTTCTTTTTCACATGGCAGTCCCTGTAGATTGCAATGTATCTTTCAAGATCTTAAAACCTATCAAAATACAGGAATGTAAAGTGTAAATATCAAAAAATGTGGCACATATCAATAATTCCAGTTGTAGTTTGCACACTCGGACTGATTAGAAAATGTTGCGATAGAGTCATTGAAGATGTTCCTGGTAGCCCATGCCTTAAAGAAATACAACAAACTTTTACACACAAGTACGACTCACACATTACGAAGAATATTATCTGTGCAAAACGTGTGTGATCTTAGGGTATTTGTCAAAAATCCTCAGTGGAAAATGTCAGGAAGTCATTTCTGAGCTTACGTCTCTGGTTGGGACCCGAAAGGAAATGTGTATACAACAGAAATCAAAGGAAATAATAATAACAATTATTATTATTATTATTATTATTATTATTATTATTGGATCCCTAAAAAGAATCAGGAAATGCAATGACAAGGTGATCTCTAGTAGTCCCTGCTTATTACAAAATGCACTGTGTGGAACGGCTCCTCTACTCAAGAGCGTATTATTCACGTCAAGAATATAGAAAGAATGTGCATATTAACTGACTAGCAGCATCGCCCGGCGTTGCCCGGGCTTGATTCAAAAATTATACGACTCATACAGCAATCGCTATCACTTGACTTAAGATATTTTTGCCCTTCCTTGCCTTTAAAGGAGTGCCCTTTGCCGTGCTGATGTTGCTACATGCTTTACTTCTTGCTTATCTCACACTGCGAATTTTTTCTAAGCTCTTTACTAAACATTAAATCTGTTACGAAAAAATAACTAAACAAAGCGGTCAGCTTTAAAAAAGGACTCGTAACTGGAAAAACCGAATGAAAAAAGAATTAACAAAAAATACTTTTTCACATCCAAACAAGTTCTGCGGAATCAGAATCAACGTTGAGTTTAAGCAAGCGAATGAGCCAATTGGAGTAAAGTGCCATGCAGATTTAAATTATTCCCACTTGTGACGAATGCAGCTATCGATATTTTTTGCATGCTAGCATGCTAGTTAACATTCGTGTCAGTCAGCTGTTGACCCTCACGCTGGTCAATAGAATCTTCCTGCCTGTTCGTGGCAGCCAGCTATAGGCTCTCACACTGGCCAGTAAAAAATGGCCGCAAACTACAAGGTAACCAAAAAAAGTTCTGTCCGTTTTTAAAGGAAAAAAAAGAAAACGCTTCACAGTATGTGTAACTTATATTTAGTCTTCGAAGTAATCGGCATCCAGCACCTTCTGCCAACGTTTCTCCAGCTATTCAATACCCTTGCGAGAGTGGAAGAGGTGGTGATCGGATGGCGCAAGGTCAGGTGAATAAGGTGGATGGCACAAAGTCTCCCACCCAAGTTGCTGTATGGTATCCCTGACCACTCGCGCGACATGCGGCCTGGCGTTGTCATGGAGGAAAAGCACACCTTTGCGATTCACCAGTGCTGGCTCCTTCGGGCGAAATGCCTGTTGCACACGTTTCAATTGCTGCGAGTATAGGTCTCCAGTGACCGTTTGGCCCGTTTCTAGCACTTCATAATGAACCACTTGACGACCGGTCCACTAGACACAAAGCATAATCTTGCGTGGGTGCATAGGCGGTCTTGCGGTGTGAGGGACAGCATCCTGACGAGACAACCAATGTCTGGAACGCTTGGGAGTTTTGTACAGAACCCACTTTTCATCACTGGTAAGCACTCGATTGAGTAAGGATGCGGTACGGTGGCGAGAAAGCAGCGATACGCAGGCTGCCACTAATTGTCCCTTATGAACCTCCAACAGCGTTTGCGGAACTCACTTGCTCAGTTTGTACGTCTTACCTAGGCGGTGCAGGTGAAGTCTGTTTCATCGGAAACGTTGAACTGTCTTGCAAGTTCAACACACGTTAAACTACTGTCCTCTTCAATGGCCGACTTCAGAACTCCGTCATTCAAGACCTGTGGTCGTCCACTGCGAGACTCATCATGGAGGGACAAATCTCCCAACTTGAATTTTCGAAGCCAACGCCTTGCAGTACGTTCATCCTCAGCACTATCCCCAAACGCTTGACATATGCGGCGACTTGATGCAGTTGCTGATAAGCCCACTTTGAAGTCTTAAAGGAAAACAGCATCGAACGATCTTTAGACACTTCCATCCTTCTCACAGCTGTCCGGCTTATAACTGATGGCCGGGCACGGTGCGTATGTTTTTTTATAACGTCTGATGTTCCTACTTCCGGCTGTCCGAATTTGAAAACAATTGCTACACGCATTTCGTATATATTTCAACTTCATTCAATGACTAATCAAAAAACGGACAGAACTTTTTTGGTTACCTTGTACATGAAAACTGCCGTAGAAGCATTAAAAAATCGATTATTTCCACTATCGATAGGAGTTGGAAATGCAAAGTCGGTCTTGGCCTAGCCCCTACCTTGGAGCATGTGCATGTAAATTTTGGTGCAAATCCGTCGAAAATTACGGCCGTGCATTCGTTACACACACACACACACACACACACACACACACACACACACACACATCCTGCCTTTTATAGATAGAGATACATAACATCAGAATTTATGCTAAAAATGCATATGTTTACTCTGTTGCTTTAACCAGGTCATCTGTAATGACCCATTTAGGGATTTTGTACTTAACTGAAATCAAAGAAGATAATTTATATGATAAAAAATGAGCCAAATCTCTACACGTTACCCTTTGTCTACGTAGGGCTTTGCCTGCCCATATGTAATTATATGCGCGTATAGTCTGTATCGTGCGTGAGTGACTGAGTGATTGTACATAAACGTACAAACATACAATTTGACTGAGGTTGAAATAAGACATTGGAATACTCCACCAACTCAGTTTAGTCAGACCCTAACCTGGGCTAAGCAATAACATCATAAATTTGGAGACAATAAAAAAAAAGAAAGGGAAATCCTATCAGTGTTTTAATTTCCACACAGCTCTTTATCCATGCGTTCGTATAGCTGTGAAATAAAATAAGGCAATAAATAAAAATAGTCAGCTTTTCTTTCTCTTACCCAAAGTGTAAAGCTTTATTATGTTTTCGATAATTATTTCCTAACCGCAAAACGTGTGTGAAAAAAAGAAAAACTTTTTTTTCTCTTAACCCCGCTGTATACTTACTCGCCAATGTTGACTGTTTCAAAAAGTTTTATTTAGAATTTTAATAAAACCCAAACATATGAAAGTAGATTTATGCATTTTCGTTTTTCTTGAGAATTGATAACAAAAATATTAAACATTATTTATTTAATTTATTGCTTATTTACAAAATACTTTTATATTAACAAGATTATTACAAACTAAAAATTATCACGTTATAAATATGAAAATAATTTTTTTATTCATAAATTTATAATAATATCCGCGAAAAAGAAAAACAAGGAATTGTTATTAGAAATGTTGACAAAATGCTTTTTCCGGACATTTCTTTGTTTGCTCTCGCTAAGTTTTATAAACTTTCGAATGAAAAGATTTGTTTTCACATTTTCTTCTTTATAAAAATCGTAAATAATAAATATTGCACTGTAGTTGATTCACCTGTTTTTATAAGCTTGTAAATATAAAATTAATTTTACAAATAAACAATTTAACACCTAAATAGTGTGAAACATTCTTGGTATTGAAACGCAACAAATTTGATATCACTTCGATTAACCGCATTTTAGAACGACGACTTCGTCATTTATGTAAATATAAAAACAGTTATAGTTGGCAATAATATGTGGCAAATAGCTATAAAAAGTAATGATGATTATTTACGGCTAATTTGTTTAAATAATGCATTCGCTATTGGTTAGGTCATGTGACAATAATTATAAGTAAAATGATGCACTAAATTAAGTAACCAAGAAATCGTTTTAAGTTCTTTGAATATCAGCGCCTTATTAAAATCTAAACCCTGCTTATTAAAACAATAAATATTGGCGAGGAAGTATAACGGTATCGTAAGTTAAACTGTACTGATAACATAACATTTGTTAGTTTTCGGGTATGTAGTTTAAACTTTGCTATTATTTCACTCTGTTTCTATCTAGAGATATCGCTCTATTGATATTAGTTTAATCAATCACATATCAATATCACTTCTGTGAAAAAATGAATGCCCACAAAAAGTGAATTCAGGTCAAAAGAGGACAAATGAAATGAGATGGAAAATGACATGACTAATTTCTCGGAAAAAAATTTAATTTTTTAAATCCTAATAATTAGATTTTATTACATTTTTGGACGTTTTTTTGTTAATAAAACGTATAAGCAATCAAAATTTGATTGAAACTGAGATGGAAATCTGTGTGGCGAGGGTTAATTTCTGTCTGGTAACAACCCCTGGTTAACAGAAGAGTATAAACGAAACCCTGCAGATCCTTTGAAGTCAATCTTCTGATTTCTTCTGCATTTAAAATGAATGTATTTTCTAATAAATATAGCACTTTCAATAGATAAACAATTTAGATTTGAAATTCCATCTTCTTGCTACAGTGAAGCGACGTGTACTGAACTAGTAATAATAATGATAGTAATAATAATAATGCGCTATGGCCCACAGTAATCACTTCTTCCGTCTGTACCGGAGTGCTATGTCTGATTGCAACCGACATCTCTTTATCTCTGTTCGTGATGAGTGGAAGTGTGTCCTCAATGATGCAAAGTTACTGTTTGCTGATAGAATGAAACAACGTATTGCATCTCGCAAGTTTGGTTCTAGAGATCATTGGTGGCTCTTCAAGAGTGTGCTGAACAACAGCAAATCCTCAGTTCCTTCTCTATACAATCAATTCGAAGTCCTACATCCACAGCAGATAAGTCTGAATGCTTTGCTCGGAAATTCTCATCCAATTTAACACTTGAATCATCCGGAGTGCCCACACCTGATTCCCTCCAGCATAGAACTGAGGCTCTATTGAGGGCAGAAACACGTCGATGGTCTTGGACATCACCTCTAAATTAAACTCTCATAAGGCAAATGAAGGTGACGGGATACCAGCCGTAGTCCTAAAGAAATGTGCTCTCGAGCTGGCGCCATTTCTCTCCAAACTATACAACTATTGCCTCACTGATTCTTGCATTCCAACCTGTTGGAAGTCCTCCTTTATCGTCCCTGTGTTTAAGAACACTGGAAACCCTTCTGGCCTCTCTAACTATTGCCTTACCACTCTTCGGCAAAGTCTTCGAGGCTTTAATCAATGCCGTAGTGGTTAAGCATCTTACATGTCACGATCTACTCTCTGACAAACAATATGATTTCCACTTTTCTCGATCTATGGTTGATGTGCATATAGCCATAAATGAATATGTATATCAAGCTTCTGGAACAGAAGGGATGTAGAAGTTCATATGGTTGCCAAGATCAACAACTGATGAACAAAATGGTCCTGGAAAACTGTAGACTTTGGAAATGTACAAAGTCTCCTCGGTGATAGCAAATTTCCTTAAACATAAAATGGGGATGTGGAAAACAACATTATACCTAAATCACATCAAAGGCGCTGCCACTTCCAATCGCCTGAATATCCAACGAGGAATTTGTCAAGGAGACTGTCATCACTTCTGTTTTGTCTGTCCTTAATCCCTCTTACACATAAACTAAACAATAATAGCTATAGATAAAAGTAAACAAGAAATTGTTCAGTCACCTACTCTACATGGTTGATCTCAAACTCTTCGCCAAAGACGAAAATGAGTTAAGGGTCTCCTAAAAAATGTAAAATGTCTCAGTTACGACAGAGGTATGCATTTCGGAGTAGGTAAATGTACAAAAATAACATTCAATTCAAGAAAGGGAGAATTTCAGAAACACACAGAATAGATCCAGATTTTGTCACAAAGACAAAGGACTGGAACAAGAAGAAGCATATAGGTATCTCGGAATTAACGAAGGAGGTGGAAGCATTCTCAAATGAAGGAGAAAGAAAGTATACTAAAGGCGTGTGCGTCTGGTATTGAATTTAATAAAA
This sequence comes from Acanthosepion esculentum, assembly GCA_964036315.1. NCBI lineage: Eukaryota > Metazoa > Mollusca > Cephalopoda > Sepiida > Sepiidae > Acanthosepion > Acanthosepion esculentum. Next base: position 140,890,337 of record OZ038480.1, read on the forward strand.
AAAAAGAATATCGGACATAAACACATTGGCTGTCCCCGTGGGGCAATAAAGTGTCAACAATCTTAACTGGACCATAGCTGACATTAGGTGAATGGACACCAAAGCGAGAAAGCTTCTCACTTGGCACCGCATGCATTATCCCAAGGATGATGTTGCTCGTCTGTATGCGAGGCAGAGGACTAGTTCAGCTTGAACTGTCTTACAAAACTACAACAATCGGCCTTCAAATATGCTTGGAAACTACAGAAGACTGATCTGTGTCAAAGAACATGAAAGAATTAAGAAACATTAATCAGTAATAAAGGAAGCGAACAAGTTCAAAATAGAGTTTTAAGTGGGTGAAGAACGACAAGTAAAGCAAAATACATTGACTGAAGATGAAAAATACTTAAGAAAGAAAGTAAAGGCGAATGCCGTCGACCAGATACAGAAACGATGGCAAATTACAGCGCTTCATGGTCAATACTCTATCCTCACCAAACAAGCTGATGTAGACAAACCTCGCACTCAACAAGAGTTACGTAGTGCAGGATTAAAATTTGAAACCGAAGGTTTTATTCTTGCTGCACATTGCAAATGCTTTCTAACTAGAAATTACCAAGCACACATGCGGAATAATTATGTTAGCCCTAAATGCAGATTCTGTGATAAATATCCAGAAACAATTGACCATCTTCTATAAAGCTGCACGGTATTGGCACCCACTGAATATGAAACCCGGCATGACAAGACAGGTCAGTACCTGAAATGGAAAATATGCAACTTTTACGGAAAGGAAACTGCAAGGATTTGGTATGAACACCACCCAAACCCGGTTACACTGATAGGTCGTGCAACAATATTATGCGACTTTACAATACACACAAACAGAACAATTAAAGCTAATCGCACAGACATCGTGATTCGAAACCACAAATCAAAATGTGCCATTCAAATGGAAGTCTCTGCAGACTGCAATGTCTCTTTGAAGATGTTCAAAAAACTATCAAAATACAAAGACCATGAAATCAAAATATGAAAAATGTGGCATATGAGGACATAAACAACTTTTGTTGTAGTTGGAGCCCTCGGATTGAATTGAAAGTGTTCCAATAGACTCATTGAAGGGATTCCTGGTGACCCATGCCTTAAAGAAATACAAAAAAAATATCCTCTCAAGTACAGCCCACACGTTACGAAGGACTTTATCTATGTAAAATATGTGTGATCTTAGGTGTTTGTTTTGTTTTTTTTCCTCAAAAATACCGTGGAAATTGTGATGATACCATTTCTGACCTTAAGTCTCTGTTGGGACCGGAACGAAATGAGTATCCATCAGAAATCAAAGAAAAGAAAATGATAATCATAGAAACAACAACAACAACAACAACAACAACAACAATAATAATAATAATAATAATAATAATAATAATAATAATAATAATAATAATACTGGTAGCCCATGCCTTAAAGAAATGCAAAAGATTGTACTCACAAGTACATCTCACACCGTATGAAGGGCTTTATCTATGTAAAATATGTTCCATTTTTTCTTCTTGTTTTTTTTCAAAACTGCTCAGTGGAAAATATCATGATGCCATTTTTTTTACCTTAGTTCTCTGGTGGGGACCCGGAAAGAAATGAGTATACACCAGAAATCAAAGAAAATCAATAATAATAGTAATAGTAATAAACGGCGGGTTTTTCAACATTATGATTACAGTAACTCGCATAATTAATTAAGAGAGATAATAAATCCAACAAGATGTGCACCCACTTTACCTCTCTTATGTATATCATGTTTACTGAACTGAATATAATAATAATACTTAAAATCTAAGAAATAACATTTATCTGTTTATATTTCTGAGATGAGGTATTGTAACTATTTACACTATTAACATTGTTCGGTGGAATTTCGTCCACCAGGGTAGAGGAATAGCACGTGGAACTAGAACAATCTAACTCGATGAATGAAATAAAAGGTTAAGTTCGCAATTCCAATCACCTGAAGAAGGTTGGAGCGTACAACTGCCGAAACGTCGTGAATATGACAACAAAGTTGAGGACCACAGTCCGAATAATAGGAATAGTGTAAATAAATTACATGTAGATATGCAAATTATAGTCACATTTCTCAACTCCATAAAATATCAAGATTAAGTGAATTGCAACTTGCAGGTTATAATATCAGCAAATCAAATGTTGTTACATTAATTCTCACAGGTGAAATCCAAGCCCTGAAAATCAGCATTTAAAATCCTCTCCAAAATTTGAACATTGTCAAAAAATATCCGCAAAGGAGATTTTGCTCTACATTCATATCTTCTTCTTTCATTTTCTTTTTCTTTTTGGTCCCGACGTAATTGTTCCTGTCCTCCCAGCATCCCGCAGTGTTACTTTCTTTTTCTTTCTTTCCAAGATTCTGGTATATTTTTTACGCAATCCCCCCTCTCCAACCCCAAGCGACATGTGTGGATATCGTAATCAATGGTGGGACGGCAGTGATCACCAGAGCGAGTAGAAACTGATATTTTTTGAATTCGAAAAGGAAGTGAAAACGTCTTCAATTTCGCTTTAAAAGGATGTAGCAAAAAGGGACGCTTTATTAACGAATGTGTAAGGGTAACATTAAAAAAAACTAAAGTTAGATTTATAAACCATACACGCCATTTTTAAATGAAATATGTATATTATACAGTCGAATATCAGAGGTTTGGGGGTGTTTTACCAGAGTTAGCCAATGAAAACGTCAAAACCACAGCAACCACGGTATTTGAAGCTTCCCATAAAGTAGTAATAAATTACTTCAGTGAAACATGTTGCACTGGTAAACAGGAAAATATAGATAGATAGATAGATAGAGAGAGAGAGAGAGAGAGAGAGAGAGAGAGAGAGAGAGAGAGAGAGAGAGAGAGAGACAATGATAAGATGGTGGGTGAAATTAATGTATGTTTAAGGGGAATAACATTAATAGGAGAATTAAAATGTATCATAAAGTTTAAATGATATTCCTGGTTACAAGAATTACAGAAGGACATAAATATACATACACACTGATAGGGAAGAACATTATATATATATATATATATATATATATATATATATATATATATATATATATATATATATATATATATGAAGAAATATAGTCTTAAAGTGTGCTATATTTATGGGATAAAGTGCTCAATATCAGAGATGGAGCGTGTGTAAATATAAAAGTGAACATAGAAGTCAACACTTAGAGGAGAGAGTATATATAAATAGCCGAGAAAAATAACAGCACTCGTGGCCCGACGATTGCATCTAGCATGAAACAGACTGTCGCCTCTAAGTGTTGACTTCTATGTTCACTTTATATATATATATATATATATATATATATATATATATATATATATATATATATATATATATATATATATATATATGCGTGTGTGTGTATGCATGTGTGTGTGTAGAATTTCAGATATGGCTAAAATATATCTGTAAAAGGACAATATGAATAAAGAAAAAAGGATAACGTAGCTGATTCATTTCGTCCTTTGAAGGATTTTATTTTGCAACAAGTATTTATTTACAAATTAAAAATGTTAGTTTTTCAAAAATTTTAAACTTAAGAGACGTTATAAATATTCATCAGGTTAACTGAAAAGTCTAGGTAAATAATGAAGGATAATAAGCAAAATAATTTAATATCTAAAAACGATGTTTTCTCATGCATTTTTCCGATAACAGGCATTTCTCTTTATTCACCTTCGGTAACAGGAGAATTGTGATGTCTATGTACACCGTTGAATCCACCTAATCTAACTCGATATCTCATTTTCAGTGCTCCAGCTGTATTTCTGTCAAAATTTGCATCAGTTTCTTACTTCCTTTGTAACAAATATTGCACCGCATTATTTACATTATTCGGACTATTGTCCTCATCTTTGTCGCCATATTTATTACAATGTTTCGGCCGTTGTACGCTCCGGCCTTCTTCAGGTGGAATTAGTACTGAGTTAACGTTTAGAACGTCTATTAACATTTAACAGCTGCAAATTTTAGCAATCTCAATGTCTACCGAAATGTCAAGGGAAAAAATATAATGATTTTCATACAAAATATTTATAATTTAGCAAAAGAAAGACTGAAAAATAAAAGCAAATACACTGTAGTTACTGAAAGTTTATCCTTTATTGTTTAAAAATACAAAAATATCTCATTTTAAGTTTGTTTGTTTGTTTTTTAAGTATTTTTAGATTGGCTCCAATTTGTTTACCTGCTTAGCGACATCATATATAGCCGTTTTTTTAGCATTCTTTTTAAAATACTGAGTGTTGCTGAATTTTAGTAAACTTTTCCATTTATGATTAGTAAATATAGTTTAAATTTAATAACAATATCATTTGACTGATAAAAATGAATATAGAATTTTAAACGATTTAAAATGTTATAAATTATTATAATTATTTTTTTTAAATGAAAACAATTCTAGTAAAAAATTCATTATTTATCGAAATGTTTTTTTTTCTTAAGACAATAGTGTCCATAATTTATTTTACTCAATTAAAACTTTCTGTAATTAAATAATATCTTGGCTTTATTGCATTTTTTATTTTACGATTCGAAACATATTTTTAGTAACTGAGGTTCCTGTTCGAGAAAAGAAAATTGATTTAAATTTTCCAAGGACTTGTCCTTATAACTATTATAAATCTTAAGCTCTACAAAAGGGAATTTTTCGACATTTTATGAAATTAAATAAGTGAGGAGTAACAGATAACATTAATTTTCTGATTTTTCCAAAATTTCTAAATCAACGGGTTTTCACCCCGAAAAGACACTCAAATTTTCCGTAATAATTTATGGTCACCTGTTGACGCAATGAAAACACAATTTTTAACCAAGAATTCAAAGGTTCTAAAAAGGATTAAAAAAATATACTTTTTACAAAAAATACTTTGGTCTTTCTTCTTAATAATAACACAAATATTTTGACAATAAAACATTGTTTTTATTAAATTTGGGCCGTTTTTAAATCATGCATATTCATTTTAGTGAATCTTTGTAAGTACCTATACAAATACACACATGCACACATATGTGTGTGTATGTGTGTGTGTGTAATGTTCACTTTTTAAAATCTTATTCATCAAACGTTCATTATTTTTATTATTATTCATTTGAGAATTTCAGTGTGTTTATCGGAATCTCAGTTGGGGGTCATGGATGCACAACACGATAGAACAAAATATTCACTTTTAAAATGAAGAAAACTATGTGGCCCATCGGTTAACAACGTAGAAAATTGAATCTGCTAGCCGGTTTCAAATTCCAGCCGAGACACTTTGGGATCATGTTACTCTAATGCCCTTAGGAAAGTAATGCACTTCTGAATAAAAGAGAAAGGCGTACTGAGTTCTTTCAACGTGATTGGCAACCAGTCGAGTCGAAAGAAATTATGAATTTAACGCCATAAAGAAATCACTTTGCTTTCCTTCCCAATAATGATCCTTTTACAGGAAGGGAAACTGTGGCGAGCCATGCTCACCTCCTTCGTGACATGGTACACTTAGAAAGAATACTAAATGCATGTCTGTAGTTTGATATCAACGTTTTCCTTTCCACTGGTTGTGGGAAAGAATTTTCACGCTGAACCCGAAACAGCCACTTATCAACTTGACGAATTTGAATGAATAGATAGCAAAATGAGAATAATTACTGATAGAGTTACTTGGACAAATAAGACATTACGAAGAGCGATGAACGCCTAAATCCTGAAAGGACATGGCATACGTAAGAAACTTCCAGGATATTAAATTAAGCTACGCTTCAATTAGAATCTTTGTTAGTGAGCCTGAGCGACATAACACTTGTTGTCTTTTCCGATATTTGCTTTCAATATAAAAATAAAAGAATATTACTGCTACTGCTATTATTACTACTACAAGAACAACAACAACAACAATAATAATAATAATAATGGAGTTTCAAATGGTTGCAGAAATACAAGTAAACTACAATACACCGACTGAAACTTCAAAATACTTTAAAAAAAGAAAGCGAAAGCAAATGCAACCAACCAGATACAGAAACAATGACAAGATGAACCTCTTCATGGTCAATATTGTGCGCGTGCCAAACAAGCTGACGTAGACAAAACCCGTACCCATCAGTGACTACGTACTGCAGGGTTAAAAGCTGAATCGGAAGCTTTTATCCTTGCTGCACAGAACCAACGCTTGTTAACTAAAAATTACAAAGCACACATACTAAAATATTGTGTTAGTCCAAAATGCAGATTCTGTGATAAATACCCAGAAACAATTGATCATCTTGTATCAAGTTTCACGATAATGGCACCCACTGAATATAAAACCACAAATGACAGAGTGGGCTAATATCTGCACTGGAAAGGAACGGAAACTGAAAGAAATTAGTATGAACACCACCCAGACCCGGTTACGGAGATAGGACCTGTTACAATTTTATGGGACTATACAATACACACAGGCAGAACAATCAAAGCTAATCTCCCTGACATTGTTATTAGAGACCGCAAGCAAAAAAAGTGCCTCCTTATTGATATGGCAGTCTCTGCAGACTGCAATGTATCTTTGAGATCTTCAAAAAGCTATCAAAATACAAGGACTTTGAAATCGAAATCTCAGAAATGTGGTACATCAAGCTGTTGTAGCTGGAATCCATTGGATTGGTTGGAAATGACTCCAGTAGACTTATTGAAGGGATTCCTAGAAGCCCATGCCTTAAAGAAAGACAAAAAAATTGTTCTCACGAGTACAACCCACACCTTATGAAGGGGTTTTATCTATGTAAAATATGTGATTTTTTTTAGTTGGTCAGTGGAAAATGTCATGATGACATTTATAACCTTACGTCTCTGGGCGGGACCAGGAAAGAAATGAGTACACACCAGAAATCAAAGGAAATAATAATAATAATAATAATAATAATAATAATAATAATAATAATAATAATAATAATAATAATAATAATAATAATAATAACAACAACAATAATAATAATAATAATGAAAATGTGGCACATGGGAACATCAACAATCCCTGTTGTAGTTGGAGCCCTTGGACTAATTAAAAAAGACTCCAGTAGACTAATTGAAGAGATCCCTGGAAGACCATGCCTCAAAGAGATACAAAAAATTGTTCTGACAAGTACAGCCCACACTTTACGAAGGGCTTTATCTATGTAAAAATTCATTTTTTATTTTTTATTTTTTTTTCAATGGAAAGTGTCATGATGCCATTTCTAACCTTAGGTCCCTGTGCGGGACCCGGAAAGAAATGTGTAAACGCCGCCAGATATCAAAGAAAATAAAAATAATGATAATAATAATGACCACAATAACAATAATTGAAATGATACGGGTGATAGTAAAACGTGACAATGAAAAACAATTACTACAATAACTTTTGTCTTTTCCTCACCCTCATTTTCAGAATAAAGTGAAAATTAGAAAAAATATCACGTCTTTGCAAGAGAAATGATAAATTTTGGAGCACGAAAGTGCTAGTTGTACGCATCATTATCGACGTTCCCGGAATATTTCCAAAAGTACTTGCAAAGCGGATGGAAAATCTAGAAATCCAAGGTAAAAGCGAAAAAAATGCAGACTATAGTTTTGATAAACATATGAACACTGAATAGAGTGCAGCTGTAGTATTCAGGAAACTTGTCCTCACTTAATCTCCAGCTAGAATCATAATTTCCTACAGCCGTGAAAAATCGACTAAGACTAAAACAATGACAATGGTGATAATAATTAGAATTCTATAATCACTAAAGGAAAATTAAACTATTGGTGTAAATCCTCATTCTGAGATAAGTTGATTATAGAATACAGAGATATTGGTAACGTGCGCGATATTTGTCTTGTAATGGGTAAGAAAAAATTGTATTACGCCAAACTCACGATGCTTAGTGTCTTTAAATCAGAATTAAACTTCAAGGTTTTTACCGAGACTCGAGTATCGACCTCTGCTACCAAATGTGTAATTATTTCAGCCAAGAAGCAAGCAAACCGTTATTTTCATGCAGCAAATTAAAGGATAAATCTGGATACATTAGTAAAACAGAAAAAGAAAAAACTTCAAAGAGTTACGTATTATACATTATACGTTATTTGCATCGTAAATCAAAGATCAGATGACAGACCTTCATCAAGCTGAAAACTCTACCTTTGCTTGCATGTTTATGCAATTTATGTTGTGCGCGCACACACACACACACACGCACACGCACACACACAGACACACACACGCATACGCACTCACACATACACACACATATTGCCGCTTACACAACCAAAGTCTCTTTCTACGGCCATAATGGCAATATCTACACCTAAACTAATGGTGTTAATATGGGAAATCCACTCGGCCTATGCTTCTCCAACTACTATATGTCTCACGTAGAAAAAAACGGTATTTAAAAAAAGTTTCTAACACCAAAATATATGTCGACTATATAGGCAATATTTTTATCTTGTCGAAAAACAAACAAGAAATTCATAAGCTCAAAACCACATTCGAAAAAAACTCTGTCTTTAACTTTATCTACGAACTTAATAAAAAAAATAAACTCCCATTCTTAGACGTTCTCGTAGAATTCAGTAATAACATATTTACTACTTCATTATATAAAAATCACACTTGAAGAAACTCTTGACACCTTAATTTTAAGAGTGAATGCCCACTTAGATATAAAACAGTTGTTATAATTTTTTTAAAGAGCACATTAGAATACATTCTCTAGTCCCCTTTTCCTTAAAGAACTCAATAATATAAAACAAACGCAATGGTTTTTAAAAATAACTCATCGACCACCAGATTAGAATATTTCTTTCTAAAGTAACTAATAGCAATACTGAATAGTTAAAAACAATAACATTAAAATCTTCTACAAATGCCAAATACACGTTAACAATAAGCATGATGAATTTTCCCTTGGAAATATAATAAAGTAATAAACAACCCCAGTCGACGTGACCAAGAAAATTAAATTAATTATCTGTTATAAAATATTTCAAACAGCTAAACTTATAAGAAATAGCAACACACCAGCAAAAACAAACCTACAGTGAACCAAGATGTTATTTATGAGTTCAAATGACCCTTATGAAACTGTGTCAAACCAAACTCATAAATAATAATATTGGTTACACCTACCCGACTATAACTCAATCAGGGCTCATTTAAACACCCACGAAAACTTATCAAATTCCATTCGAAACATACTAACAAAAAATATAAAAATAATAGGTTCATCTACATGTAAAAATTAATTAAAAATAATGGAAGCCCTAATAATAAAAAAGGAAAAGTCAAGACTTGATAATATATATATATATATATATATATATATATATATATATATATATATATATATATATATATATATATATATATATGCGAAAGTGTGCTGAAAAGTTATCGGTTCGACCCGCTTCACAAATTGAGCAAACGATCAAACATCAGAATTTTGTGTGGAATTTCTTTTTCGTCGGTACGACTGAGAAGATTTCAGTAATCACGTATATATATATATATATATATATATATATATATATATATATATATATATATATATATATATATATATGTGTGTGTGTATGTGTTTGTGTGTGTGAGTGTGTCTGTGTGTGTGTCTGTGTGTGTGTGTCTCTGTGTGTGTCTGTGTGTGTGTCTGTGTGTCTGCGTATGGAGGTACCCATGTATATATGTTGGCAGTCAAATAGGTAAGTAAAAAAGTAGTTTTACTGAAAATGAAATCTTTGTTTTCAATAATCCCTTTGGACTCTTGTTTTTCTAGTTTGCTGGCTATTCTGTTCGCACTTTTTCGGGTCACACTAGGATTCTTGTTCGTCAATTTCATTCAGCATGTAATCTACCCCATTTACTATAAGCTTAGCATTCTAGCCATCTGCTACAATCGTTACTTACAAACTTTTATAGATTTTACAAGCACACACAAAAAAATCAAAAAAGATTTTTCGAAATTTTTTTCACTTTCACTTGTAAATATAGTACCATAAAAGACACATGTTGACATCATGTCAGATAATTTGTCTAATGATCGATTTGTTTAAAAAAAAGAAAAGAACTTGCTAAACAATCAGCAGTGGCCATCATTTCAAAAGTTTATCGATGTGGATATCTAGAATTTTAGACAAAGGAAAAGCTGGATTTTGATTCACAAAGTCACATAAAGAAACGCTGTTTGTGTTTTAAGAATTAATCTATGTTCGCTTGGCTTTTACCAAATGAGGTACGGCACTAACCTCGATGAAAAAACACCAGAAAATACACACTCCTATAAAAAATCTTAATTAAAAGGACATCGGCTTTTTTTAATTTTTCAATCGATGCTGAATGTAAATCTAATGTTTTTTCATCATCATCCACATCTTCTTCTTCTTCTTCTTCTTCTTCTTCTTCTTCTTCTTCTTCTTCTTCTTATTATTATTATTATTATTATTATTATTATTATTATTACTGGGTTGTTGTTATATACACATTTCCTTCCACGTCCCGACCAGTGACCTAAGGTCAGTAATGGTTCCATGACATCATCTACTGTTCAAAAATTTGAAAAAAAAAAAAACTAAGATCACACCGGTTTTACATAGCTCTTCGTAATTTATCAGCTGTACTTGTGAGTACGATGTTTGGTATTTGTTTAAGACATGGGCACAAGGAATCCCTCGATTAGTCTATCGGAACCTTTTCCAGTTAATACGAGTGCTCCATCTACAACTGGAAATACTGACATCCCCATGTGCCACATTTTTTGAGATTTCCACTTCAAGATCCCTGTATTTTGATAGTTTCTTTTTTTTTAGAGAGAGATCTTCAAGGATATATTATAATCTGCAGGGACTGCCATGTCAATGAGAAAGCACAGTTTGTTTTTGTGGTCTTTGATCACGATCACTGGGTGATTAGCTTTGGTTGTTTTGTTTGGTTTTATTGTAAAAGCCAATAAAATTGTTACAGGTCCTCTCTCTGTAACTGGGTCTGGGTGAAGTTCATACCAGTTTTTTGCAGTTTCCTTCATGTAAACGTTGTATATTTTCCAGTGTAGATATTGGCCCACTCTATCATGCCGGGTTTTATATTTTGTTGGTGCTAACACTATGCAACCTGATACATTATGGTCAATTGTTTCTGGATATTTATCGCAGAATCTGCATTTGTAGTTATTATTATTATTATTATTATTATTATTATTATTATTATTATTATTATTATTTGTGTATGTTATGTTTCCTGCTTTGTATCATTTAGAGCCGGGTCCAAAATATGATCCTTACGCTCTATAGGAGAAGTTGTCATAAATTGATAGCACTTTTCTTAGTAAATGGGATGTTCCTAGTAGGGCGATCTTCTGTGCAATCTGTATGTTGATGTTAGTATAATTACAATGTTTTATAATTACCCATTCCTTTTCTCATAAGGCCCAGAGCTCCAATTATTATTGGTACAGATCCAGTCTTCATTCCCCACATCCTGTTGATTTCAATCTCTACGTCCTTGTATTTGGACAATTTCTTGATAATTTTCATGGAGGTGTTTCTCTCAGATCGTACTGCTATGTCAATAAGCATACACTTCCTGAATTTCTTTTCTTTTATAATAATATAAAGACTGTTGGCTTTTATTTCCCGGCCATTTTGAACTGGCATGTTCTAGACGATAGGTACATCGTTATTTTGGGTAACTGTTTCTGGTTGGCGCTCCTAACATCTCTCAGTGGTTTTGTGCTTGCATATCTTTCAGTGTACATATGTCGCTACCCTATTACGTCTGTGGGTATATTCAATTTGTTATTATTATGTCAGTGGGTGTTTTCTGTTTGTTATTATTATTATTATTATTATTATTATTATTATTATTATTATTATTAATAATAATAATAATGATTTTAGTAATTTTATTATATGGATGTTTTCAAGTTTGTTTTTTTATTTTCAGTTCATCAATTTCTTTCAGTGCAGTTCCGAATTGTTCCAAATGCACCAATAATGACAGGCAAAACAGCCAGGTTCATATCATCTGCTCTTTCATCTGCTCCTTCATTTACTCTTTCTTCATTCGCTCTTTCTTCATTTTCTCTTTCTTCATTTACTCTTACTTCATCTGCTTTTTCTTCATCTGCTCTTTCTTTATTTGCTCTTTCTTCATTTACTCTTTCTTCATTTGCTCTTTCTTTATTTGCTCATTCTTCATTTTCTCTTTCTTCATTTTCTCTTTCTTCATTTTCTCTTTCTTCATTTACTCTTACTTCATCTGCTCATTCTTCATTTAATCTTTCTTCATTTGCTCTTTCTTCATCTGCTCATTCTTCCTTTAATCTTTTTTTCTGCTCTTTCTTCATCTGCTCTTTCTTTCTTTGCTCTTTCTTCATCTGCTCTTTCTTTATTTGCTCTTTCTTTATTTGCTCATTCTTTATTTACATTTTCTTCATTTGCTCTTTATTCATTTACTCTTTTCTTCATTTTCTCTTTCTTCATCTGCTCTTTCTTCATTTACTCTTTCTTTATCTGCTCTTTCTTCATTTACTCTTTCTTCATTTGCTCTTTCTTCATCTGCTCTTTCTACATTTATTCTTTCTTCATTTGCTCTTCCTTCATTTACTCTTTCTTTTCTCAAATACTTTTGTTACTTCCATTATACTCTTTCTTTCACACGATTTCTAAGTTCATCTTCATTTTTTTCCACTTTATAAATTTTTCCTCTTTTTTTTATTTCATACAATGTTTTAGTTGGTCTTGAAATGAAAGAATTTGTCAACAGGATTTAACGCGATTCTTTTCCGTCCCTGCAATTACAAATTCATCTACTTTGTGCCGTGGCCTTCATAGTTATTTTGCTTCTGTGCTGTTTTTTATTTATGTTCTTAGTGCAACTCTATCTGATTTTTATTGTGTTGCTGTTGAATACTTTATGAAGAGTTTTGATGGTTTGTATATGAGTTAAATGAATATTTTTCCTGCATTTGTTTTTATATATTTGTTGTTAGTCAGTTGAATAATATGATATTTCTTTTCCTGTTAGCTTTTTGGTCCTACTTTGCGTGTATGTTTTGTCATTTTTTTTTAATTTTTGACTTCGTTGAATATAGTTTCATTGGGGAATGATACTGTTATTTATTGTGGAATCTGCTTGATTATTGTTGATCGGTTCTTGCAAAACAATATAATATACTAAGTAACAGTTACAATCAACAGATAACTACGAAAAAATGTGCATATGAGTAATGGAAGATCCGTGGAAGCTGAGAAAATATGCACACAAAACATTATTTACAGATAGTAAGTACGCGAACAGCACAATGTTTTTTGAACACATATGGGAAATTAAAAACAAAAAGAAAATAATTACATCAAAAATATTATGGAAAATAAGAAAAGAAAACTTCAGCCGACAACAATAAATTACAAATCTGTTAACATCGGTTGGGGGAAAATCGCTATAATCACCTCCCCCTGATCAACACAATTTACTAAATAAACAATCAGAACTTATCTCAAAAGACAGACACGAAAACAAATTTTTACGGCGCCCTTTAAAAATTGAAAACCTAAATACGAATACCTTGTAAAATATCATCACGGAAAATGTAAATATATGCAGGATATGCAACGCAGATAATGTAACATACTTTAGACAAAGGCGATGCATTTTTCCGCCTTCTCCCAGGTCTGTAAATAAATCTGTTAGAAAATGTTCGTACTACGAAAAAATTGTTGATCTGATCATCGGAAGTGTCTGTAAAGAGCGTCAATAATTTTCTTTAAGCTAGATGCTAATTAAATTTCAATCGAAATTCATAAAAATATATAAGTAGGCAATCAGTATTACCAACACTTATTTCTGTTAATCGACTATTGCTTTGTATCCAAGTTAATATTTATTTTTGTCTGTATCCAAGTTAATCTTAAAATAATGACTTATATAGACATAATGTTTTAATGTGTCTATTTAAATACTTATTTAATTATAATATATATACATATATATGTGTGTGTGTGTGTGACTGTTTGTGTGTGAAGAAAAGAGATGTTTTTTATGTATTAATTCGACAGATTTTTATTATTAAACGTTATTTTTACTAGATACTCGTATTTAATTAGACGCTCCATGCATTTATTAAACAGTATATTTATTCATTTTCATCTAGCTTCCAGAATATTCGAGAAACGCATCCTCTTTCTTTACAAATTGCTTTGTTTACGTTATGTATATTTCAAGAGTCAGAGAAAAATCTGCGTTTAAAGAACTATTCATCTTTGCTTGTTAATCTGTAGCCGAGAGTTCAAAGCACGTCAGACCTAATGACGTTTTCTCCCTAGAGGAACGCAAGTTCGAATCCTACCGGATGGCGCATATTTTTCTCAAAGATTTCTAGAATATTTAGGCCGGTAGACGAAAATAAATAAATATACTGTTTAATAAATAAACGTCTACTCAAATACGAGTATCCTCTAAAAATAATGTTTAAGTAATGCATATATATATATATATACATATATACATACACAAACATACATACACATATGTATGTGCGTATGTATTCTAAATTTTGATAGGCAAATTGATAACGTTTTGATATCTCATTTTTTTTATAGTTTTTTTTTTTTTTTTTTTAATTACAATTTGTAATTATCCTTGAAATTGGAAATAATAGGAACTTTGGAAGAAGATGATTTCATTCATAGTCTTCATACCATAGGAAAGGATGACTAAAAATTTGCCTCAAGTAAAAATACTATTTATGTAAATATTAAGAATAATGAACGGATTAGAAAATACTGTAAGGAGAGAGGGAGAGAGAGAGAGAGAGACACACAGAGAGACAGACAGACAGACAGAGACAGAGACAGAGACAGACAAACAGAGAGAGACAGACAGAGAGAGAAAACTTTAAAATGCTGATTGTTTAAAGACCCTAATTTAAAAATTGGCTATGACTTTAGAAAAAATCTAAGATCGTAAAAAATACGTTATATTCAAATTACCAAAAAATAATAAAATAATTACAGCCTTTAAAATCGTTGGCAATAATCTTGATACAGTCAATCACTATTTTCGAAATCCAGTTTCAGATTCTGTTTTTTAAATGTAGATTAAACGCGGTAATACAGATTTGTATTAATTGGATATAATTCAATAAATCTATGTGAATGTTTTTGTTTTGTTTTGTTTTAAGTTAAGGAACTCTACTAAATAATAGTTAATTCTATGAAAACTCCATTAAAAGCCCAAATGCCGATTATTTTCTAATTCATGCGATTTTTCTTTTATGAATTAGATACAAAAATCAAATTCTGTTTGTCACAAAATTTGCTTGGATACGAATATAAGTATTTTTGTCTATATTTCTGAGATGAGGTATTATGTACATTATTTACATTATTCGGACTATTGTTCTCTTTTTTGTCGCCATATTTATTACAACGTTTCGGCTGTTGTACGCTCCGGCTTTCTTCAGATGTTTAGAATGTCCAACTGGACCCTTTATTTCGCTCACTGGGGTAGGCTGTTCTAGTTCCACGTGCTATGTTTAATGGATGTCACTTATTAGTTATCTTTAATTCCTCTCCCCAAGTTCTCCACTGCCTTAACCGGGTATTGAACTCACACTGTTTTGGGTCCTGTTACTGAATCTAACCAACGCCTTTATTCCCTGTGCCATGTGTTCTTGTAACGTTGTAATAAATATGGTGACAAAGATGAGGACAATAGCCCGAATAATGTAAATAATAAGTATTTTTAATTAAAATTGGATTTCATATGGAAAACAGAGAAACGGAGAAATATATTAAGCTAAATATAAATTTATATTTAAACCATTTTTTCAAGTCCTGTTGATTCGATATCTACAAATCTTGATATTTGGGCGCACGGTCAATATTAAATTGAGTAAAACTTTCAAAATATATTTTTTTATTTTAATGCTTCGACAATGATGGAAAAAGGAAACTTTATTTCTTTTTGAAGTTTGCAATGGTTTCAGCCATAACTATAGTATTTGTATCTTTGTAACCCTCGGTAACATCACCCCTGCTTCACTTCCAAATCAAATTTTCATTAAAATATTTCAGAATTACTTTGAACTGGGTAAAATAATATTTTCGGAAGTGTATTATAGACTTATGGGAAATTTTTGCACTGAGTGATATATTTTTCACCAAATTACTTAAACTGATGTTTGGAATATAGAATGTGCTTTGTTTTTTCAAACTTAGTTCGCGGTCTGTTATACCAATAATATCTGGGAAGTACGACAAACAATGTTTTTATTTTTTATTTTTTTTTTTATTTTTACCCAGCTAACAATGCGGCTTTTATACACAACGGAAGTACTGGGCAAGTCACTCCGTACATCTATATTCGCCTATTTAGATTATCTCTGAGTGTTGCCGGTACCGCTTCAGTTGCATGCCTTTCTTTATCTATCACAAGAAAATTTGGTTTCTTTCTTTAGAAATTATTTTTTAATTAATACTAATAATAAAGTTTATAATCTTTCTGAAGTCTGAAAAAATAAGGTTGAAAGAATGAGAAAACAGTGAAAGGTTCGAAACTATGTGGATGACATCATTTGTGAATATCATCTTACCAGCGACTAGAAGATGAGGATGCGACGAAGAATCGAAAGCATTCAGAAAAACTAACGGGGATATCGTCAGTGTATTCTCACTTGATCTTCGGTAAGTAAATGTAAATTATACACAGCCAATATCTTGTAATCATCGCTGAAGAAAAAACAATCGAAATTCTCTTCAGATTTCTACATTCCCCTCAGTGTTTTAGTTGATTTTAGAAATACTGTCATTTGGAGAGCCTCATTTCTTCTCATAGTTTCCAATTCTTCCAACATATTTGTTACATTCTCCAGAACATTTCCAATGCTTAAGTAACGACGTACATAACAATCAAGTTCATCAAGTGCTGTTCGTTTCCATGGAATTCATTATTTTCAACAATTCAGAATTGTTTGTTATATTTTTTAAAAAGTTATTTAGTTTGCAAAAATGACTTCTTTATCATCGTGCGTTTAGATGGATGTGTTGCTTGAGAATCTCCTTCGTGTTATTGTCATTTTCTCCTTTTTATGCTATATTTACATTTTAGCTTTAATAATCTTCTGCTTTTTGCTTTTATTTCATCTAAAGTTGAGGCTTTTGTCGTCGTATTTCAAACTCTTTATCTATGTCATAACGGATCTTTATTTTTATTCGACGTCCGACCTTTCCCTCGGTTCCTTTATTGATTTTATTTCTGTCGCTGCAGAAAAGATTACTTAATTTTGAATGGTTAATTGAGATTAATTTCAATCATTATTACAATGATTGCTTTGATTGCCAGTTAATGTTTTTCTATTTTTTTATCATAGTTGATTTTGTCCCTTTTTTCTATTTTCTTGGGTATTATGTCTTTATTAATTCGCTTATGTTTATTTTATTTCTTCAAATTCCTCATGATCTATTTTGTTTTTGTTGTATCTTAATTTGTTTTTCCTTTTCTTGATTTTTTTCTTTGAATTTTTAAATATATTTTTAGTTGACATTCATTTTTATTATTGTACATCAAATTTTTTTATACTTTCGGTATTTCACTTCTATTAAACTTTCAAGCTGTGTTTTGTTTTAACATTTTCTTCTTTTTGAGCAAGTTCTGCCTTTCGTTTGATATTTGCTGCATTATTAATTTTTTTTTCCGAATTTTCTTCTCTATATTCTGTTGGTCTATTTAATGAGACTGTATTCGGAAATACAGTGTATGGCATAGTAAGATACTCTCATAACTTCTGTATAATCTTTTCTATTATAGTTTATTTTTATTTTGGTTAGTAGTAGATGATGATATGTCACACCTCACTTCATTATTATTATTATTATTATTATTATTATTATTATTATTATTATTATTATTATTATTAAGCGACCACACCAGTCATAATTAGACTGGAGATCAAGTAACAGCAAGTTTCCACACACCTCAGTATTCTAACTATTTTCAATAAGGCTATCACCAGAATGGCTCCAGCTCTTCCTCTGATTTCTATTTCTTTCATTTTTCCTAGTTTCTTTAGGACCGTTCTAAAGACTCTGATAACGATTTGCACAACTTATACATATCAGTTGTCCTGGCAAAATCAAGATATTATTTTCAATTTATTTGTGACTTACTTCTTGGTCTGCCATATTATTATTATTATTATTATTATTATTATTATTATTATTATTATTATTATTGACTCTTTAAATTCTAGTCAGGATATACGATAAATGTTTTTCTGTTGATTAAACTAAGTAATTTCGAAGCTTCTCGAATTTCATTGTAATCAATATAATTTTAACAGTTTAAATATCTAATATATAGATATAAATAATATTGTAATAATTATTGTTGTATTTTTAAATAGATAAAAATGAGTTCAAATTTCCATATGTATAAACATGTATGTTTATACATATGGACAAATACAACAATAATTATTACAATATTATTTATATCTATATACCAGTCTATACATGTGTAAACACACACACACACATATGTGTGTGTGTCTGTGTGCGGATATATAGATAGATAGATAGATTTGCATGTGGGCGTTTGACTTTATTTATATGTATATTGCTTCTATAACATCCCTACATTATAACAATCAATATTGTTATTTTAAATTAATTTTTGCCCTTTTTTTTATAGGTGTTTTCATTAATTTCAAGAGTTAAGTCAACGGTCAAGGTTTTTTTTTTAGTACGGAAAAAATTTATTGTATCCACATATATAAGTACGTACACAAACACTTGGGCACATATATTTGCATATACACATCTAACCACGAAATCATAATTGTTAAAATGATCTCGAAAATCTAATATTTTCTCTCTACATTTTACTATATCTATCTCTCTAAATGTACATATACATGAATATGTGTATGTATGTATATAGATGTGAGTTTATATATATATATATATATATATATATATATATATATATATATATATATATATATATATATATGTGTGTGTGTGTGTGTTTGTGTGTTTTTGTATGTGGTAGAGAAAGAAAATCAGGTAAGTTTAGTATTACGTTATTCTCATGTTCTTACCGTTTTCCTTTTAGTGGTACTAAGAGAGCGCCGAAAGTGTCCGTAATTGTTATTGTCCCAAGCGCCATTTTCAAGGCATTCGTTTTTAATAAGTTTTCAGTGTTTGTGTTTTAATCTGTATTGCTGGAAGTAGTAGACATTTTAATCTATTCGAAATAAATGTGATTTTGATTCAGTGTTGAAGTGTTTAAAAAAACATCAGCAGGATACTACCGTTGTTAAATAATGTAGCGTTTAAGTTAAACGGAAGAGTCAACATAAAAATTGCCAAGTAACCAAAGAAAAATATATCATTTCAACAACGTCAGACTTAATGCCTGACCAATAACAATGCATTTCTTTTTCCTTTTTTATGGAACAATATGCAGACTGATCGATTAAACTTCAAAAGAAATATTATTACAAAATAACTAAAGCTTTAATCGAT
The DNA here is from genome assembly GCA_964036315.1 of Acanthosepion esculentum. Taxonomy (NCBI): domain Eukaryota; kingdom Metazoa; phylum Mollusca; class Cephalopoda; order Sepiida; family Sepiidae; genus Acanthosepion; species Acanthosepion esculentum. The sequence continues at coordinate 140,909,898 of OZ038480.1, forward strand.
TTCGGATTTGGATTATCAGATATTTGTTGTATTGTCAATTAAAATCTTAAATTAAAATTAAAAGCTAATTAAAAAGGGCGCCATGGATATTTGTTAAATATTTATATATGCAGATAACAAAATTCCTCATAGACTTCAAACATTAAACACTCTCGGTCACTCGCTTATTAACCATACAAAAGTACTTCAAATAACACAAAAACACTTTTCAAAAGAGCAATTTTTAAATCAATTAACTTGGAATTTGAGAGTCTACCGATGTAGATAACAACAAAACATCAACATGTGTTGGTCATACCACAACATTTCTCAAGTATGATTAACAAACAAAAAAGAAATGAATGTTGATGACTATTTAGAGGATTGTTACCAGAAATTCTCGATTCTATATATATTTATGTCATATCATATTAAGAAAATAAGAAAAATAATAATAAAAGTGATATAGATTTATTTCGTTTTTTTCTGACAGATCCACATGATCTGATTCTCTATGGTGATTTAGCTCACTTCATCAGCTTGTAGCTTAGTAACTGGCAGGCTCCCAAGTGATGTAGTAACTAAATTAACAAAGAACAAATTATTTTCATAAAAGAAACAAAAGTTCCCAGACAGTAAGCATAAATCGTTTAGAGCCTTAAAAAGCAGCCTTTCGATGTAGTATAAATATTTATATGAACGCAAATTCTTACAACTATTTCTAGCTACAAAGTCATTACTATTTTGCCGTACGAGCAGAATTTCCGAAATTTTTGTTGCTATTCCATAATCCTATCATTATTTAAACAACTAATAAAATCCTTTAAAATATTGTCAGAGATTTCTGGAACGCGTTAAATGGAAATAAAAACAACTTTTAAGATTCAATATTCCTTTGATTCAATACAAAGGTAGAATTTATTTTAATTTCTATA
>OZ038480.1:140918311-140925811 GCA_964036315.1 Acanthosepion esculentum
TATATATATATATATATATATATATATATATTTGTGTGTGTGTGTGTGATTTTCACCTAGCTAATATATCGGAATATGGTTAAATCAGGTGATGTGGACGGATAGTTTGATAGATATTTTTTTTCATTTTTTATCCATTTGAAGGAAAACGTTTTGCTAAGTTTCCTGGGATGGATATTTTGCTAATTTTAAAGTTTCCTCCTCGCTCTCCCTATCTCCCTCTCTCAATTTATCTTTCCCTTTCTTCCTCGCTTTTATTCTCTCTCTCCCCCCTCTCTCTCTCTCTGCGCATATATTTGTGTCTTTACAATTTCCTGTCCTTTGTAGCTTTTAATATATTTTGCCCTTTTTAAAAAAATCTTTCCTAAGCACATTTACACCAGCTCACTAGATAGGTTGTTTGCCTCGGTCTTTATTGCCTTCAGTCTGCCCTGTGACCATCAAATTTTCCAAACCCACTTTCCTTATTATGTGCATTAGAAATTGCATCTCTCTCTTTCTGATGGTAAGTATAAGTGGCCTATTTGATTCATTTTTCTCTAAAACTTCGTCGTTGCACACATGTTTAGTCCATTCTCAACATCTTTCTGTAGAACCATATTTCTTTCGCTTCAAGACTCTTGACGAGATTGTTCTGTATTCACTGCCATATATTACTTAACAGTTCAGTTCTCTTTTCTCTTTTTCGAACGAAATTTCCCGTTCATTAATACTTTGCTTAGCTTTTGGAAGTCAACTTTCCAATTTCAGTGTCGCACTTTCCGGCCTCTGTTAAAACACTTTGTTCTACTTATTTGGTTCGGTTATAATCCCATTTGTACTTGAAACCATATATTATGTCTTCTTGCAATTGATTTTTCCTTTCTTTTAAACTTTTTTTCAATACATTCTGTAACATTTTTGTAGTTTTCTTTCCGCGTCTTCTATCAAGATTGTGTCATCTGTAGATTTTATGTTGTTAAGATTGTGACCACCAATAATGAATCCTGGTAGGACTCCTAATTCTCTCAGAATCCCCTCGCTGAGAAGAAACATACCCGTTTCTATTTTTGTATATTTACTGAATTCATTTTCTATCTGGATGGAGGCGGTTTGTTGCCTGGACAAGTTCTGGATTATTCCAATATTTTTCAAAATATCGGAAGATTACGTGCATATAAATACAGACACGTGCAACTGACGGAGCAAAATGTCTTCCTGAAAGAAGGAAAATGATCTTTATTTCTTGGGAATTTATTGTGAAAAATATATACGAAATATCCGGGGATATATGGGAAACACTGGTTAATTTTACAGCGGAAAAGACTGGTAAATCTTTTCAACTTCGAGTAAGACCTGGAGCATACCCGTGATTTTCCTACGGCAATTGTGACGAAGCGCGTACGTCAGCCAGTGGATTCACTCGTCATGATAAAAGTAAACATACAGTTAATTAGATTGCTGTCGGGAGACTCGTCTCGACACAATCTGGAATGATTTGCGAGTCACTTGCGGGTTTTATGAGCTATTTAAGATATCATCAACGAATCATCCCTATAATGCTCATTTAGTGCTGTCTAAATCTGTCACGCGTCGACTTCCACCATGTTTGTATGGATGCTTATATATTTACATATATCAGTATCCTCTAGTTATATGATTCAAGAAATTCGTAGTCTGACACGTTGTTATTAATTAAATTTCTTGTAATTTAATTTTCTTTGAACTATTCAGTTTAGTATTAGATATATGTAGTTAATATTAATCCGATGCACTGATAAGGAAAATGATTATGTGAATAATATATGATGCACATAATTTTATTTTTATTAGGCTACGGGATTATTGATATGCCTATGTATGTCAATAACAGTTATCATTGAATTAAGGGCATTGTCACAAAAGGAGATTGTGCTGAAAAATAAATTTCCGTTTACCCTAAATGCTTTTTATCATTATACTTTGTGGACCAGCATGTATATCTTTGAGATGTAATTAAATACACACGCACGCACACACCCACATACACACATATGCATGTGTATGTAGTCGTGTGGGAGTATGGGGAATTCTGTGCACCTTTATAAATGTGTGTCACTCGTACATGTTTGACTGTTCGCATGTGTTTTTGTTGTTTTTTTTTTGTTTATGTATGTCCATATTTCTATATTTGGATCTGCGTGTTTATTTGTTTGTCTTGATTTGTTTTTTGGATTAAACTTGGATTACTTGTTTGTCTTGATTTGTGTTCTTGAAGAAAGCTGGATTATTTATTTGTCTTGATTTGTTTTCCTGAGGAAACCAGAATAATTTGTTTGTATTGGATTCTTTTCTTGAAGTTACCTGGATTATTGTTTGTCTTGATTTGTTTTTTTTTAGGAAACCTAGGTTATTCGTTTGTCTTCATTTGTTTTCTTGAGCAAACCTGGATTATTTGTTTGTCTTGATTTGTTTTCTTGGGGAAACTTTGATTATTTCTTTGTCTTTATTTTTGTTTCTTGTGGAAACCTGGAAGAGGTTTTTGTCTTGATTTCTTTTCATGGGGAAGCATGCATTATTTGCTTATCTTGATTTGTTTTCTTGACAAAGATTGAGTTATTTGTTTGGCTTGATTTGTTTTATTCATGAAACCATGATTATTTGTTTATCTTGATTAGTTTTTGTGAGGAAACTTGAATGGATTTTTAGTGTTGATTTGTTTTCTTGAGGAAACTTGGATTATTGGTTTGTCTTGATTTGTTTTCTTGAAGAATCCTTGAATATTTTTTGTCTTGATTTGTTTTCCTGAGGAAACCTGGATTATTTGTTTGTCTTCATTAGTTTTCTTGACCAAACAAGGAATATTGTTTTGTCTTGCTATGTTTTCATGAGGAAAATCGCATTAATTTTTTGTCTTGATTTGTTTTCTTTAAGAAACCTGGATTATTTGTTTGTCTTGAATTGTTTTCTTGGGGATACCTGTATTATTTTTTGTCTTAATTTATTTTCTTGAGGAAACGTGACCATTTGTTTGTTTTGATTTGTTTTCTTGAGGAAATCTGAGTTATTTGTTTGACTTGAATTGTTTCTTTAGGAAACCTTGATTACTTGTTTTTTCTAGATTTTTTTTCTTGAGGAATCATTGATTATTAGTTTGTCTTGATTTGTTTTCTTGAGGACACCTGGATTATATTTTTGTCTTGAATTTCTTTTCTTGAGGAACCCTGGATTATTGTTTTGGTTTGATTTGTTTTCTTGGGGAAACCTTGATTATTATTCACTTAACGTGATTTTTCTTTAGCAAACCTTGATTACTTGTTTTTTCTTAATTTGTTTTCTTCAGGAAAACCTGAATATTTGTTTGTCTTGATTTGTTTTTCTTGGGGCGACCTGGATTATTTGACTGTCTTGATTACTTTACTTGAGAAAACCTCTATTATTGGTTTTTCTTTATTTGTTTTCTTGAGCAAACCTGGATTATTTTTTCTTGATTTGTTTTTTGAGGGAACCTTGATTATTTGTTTGTCTTGATTATTTTTCTTGAGGACACCTGGAATATTTGTGTGTCTTGATTTGTTTTCTTGGGGAAACTTTCATTATTTGTTTGTCTTGATTTATTTTCTTCATGAGACCTCGATTATTTTTTTGTCTCGATTTCTTTTCTTGAGGAAACCTGGATTATTTGTTTGTCTTTTTAAAATTTTATTGAGGGAACTTAGATTAATTGTTTGTCTTGATTTGTTTTCTTGAGGAAACCTGCAAAGTTTGTTCGTCTTGATTTGTATTCTTGTGGAAAATTTGATTAATTTTTGGCTTGATTTGTTTACTTTAATAAACCTGGATTATTTTTTTGTCTTGAATTGTTTTCTTGGTGAAACCTAAATTATTGTTTATCTTGATAAGTTTACTTGCGGAAACCTGGATAATTTTTTTGTCTTGATTTGTTTTCTTGAAAAACTTGGATTACTTGTTTGTTTGGATATGTTTTTATTGAGGCAACCTGGATTATTTTTTTGTCTTCATTTTTTCTCCTCAGCAAATTTGGAATATTTGTTTGTCGTCGTTTGTTTTCTTGAGAAAACCAGCATTATTTCTTTGTCATGATTTGTTTACTTGGAGAAACCTGATTATTTGTTTGTCTTTATTTGTATTGTTAAATAAACCTGGATTATTTTTTGTCTTGATTTGTTTTCTTGAGCAAAACTGGATTTTTTTGAAACCTGAATTATTTGTTTGTCTTTTATTTCCTTAGAAAACATGGATTATCTGTTTGTCTTGATATTTTGTCTTGATTTTTTTCTTCAGGATACTTGGATTATTTGTTTGGCTTGATTTGTCTTCTTGTGGAAACCTGGATTATTTTTTCTCTTGATCTTTTTTTTTGAGTAAACATGGATTATTTGTTTCATTTGATTTGTTTTCTTGAGAAAACATGGATTATTTTATATCTGGATTTTTTTTCTTGATGAAACCTGGAATATCTGTTTGTCAGGATTTGTTTTATTGAAGAAAATTGTATTACTTCTTTGTCTTGATTTGTTTTGTTGAGTAAATCTGGATTATTTGTTTTTCATGATATGAGTTCTTTAGGCAACCTGAATTATTTGTTTGTCTTGATTTGTTTTCTTGTGGAAACTTGAATAATTTGTTTGTCTTCATTTCTTTTCTTGAAATAACCTGGATTATTTGTTTGTCTTGATTTGTTTTCTTGAGGAAACCTGGATATTTGTTTTCTTGATTTGTTGTCTTGAGGAAACTTGGTTTATTTGTTTGTCTTGATTTTTTTCTGGAAATACTCTTGATTATTTGTTTGTCTTGATTTGATTTCTTGGGGAAACATGGATTTTTTATTTGTTTGAATTTGTTTTTTTCAGGATACCTGAATTATTTGTTTGTTTTCATTTGTTTTCTTGGGCTAACCTGGGTTATTTTTCGTCTTAATTTCTTTTTTGTTTTTGTTTTCTTGAGGAACCCGGATTATTTGTTTGTCTTGATTTGTTTTCTTGAAGAAACCTGGATTATTTGTTCGTCTTGATTTGTAGTTTTGAGGAAACTTCGATTATTTATTTCTCTGTATTTGTTTTCTTGATGTATATTGGATTATTTGTGTGTCATGATTTTTCTTGGATTAAACTGGATTATTTGTTTTCTTGAGAAAACCTGGATTATTGGTTTGTCTTGATTTGTTTTCTTGGGGAAACTTGGTTTATTCGTTTGTCTTGAGTTTTTTCTGGATTATTTGTTTTTCTTGATTTGATTTCTTGGGGAAACATGGATTTTTTATTTGCCAGAATTTGTTTTCTTGAGGATACCTGCATTATTTGTTTGTTTTCATTTGTGTTCTTGAGCAAACCTGGCTATTCTTTTCGCTTGATTTGTTTTTCTTGGGGAAATTAATTGATTATTTTTTGTCTTGTTTTGTTTACTTGAGGAAACCTGGATTACTTTTTAGTCTTGATTTGTTTTCTTGAAGAAACCTAGATTATTTGTTTGTCTTGATATGTTTTACTTAAGGAAACTTCGATTATTTGTTTGTCTTGATTTGTCTTCTTGAGGAAACCTGGATTATTTGCTTGTCTTGGTTTATATTCTTGAAGAAACCTGGATTATTTTTATCTTGATTTGTTTTCTTGAGGAAACCTAGATTATTTTTTGTCTTGACTTGTTTTCTTGAGGAAATATGTATTACTTGTTTGTCTTGATTTGTTTTGTTCAGCAAACCTGGATTATTTGTTTGTCTTCTTATGTTTTCTTGAAGAATCCTGAATTATTTTTTTGTCTTGATTTTTTTCTTGAGGTAACCTGGATTATTTGTTTCTCTTGATTTTTTTTCTGGAGGAAACTTGGATTATTTGTTTCTCTTGATTAGTTTTCCTGAGGAAACCTGGATTATTTATTTCTCTTGATTTGTTTTCTTGAGGAAACTTCGATTATTTATTTGTTTTTATTTGTTTTCTTGAGTAGACTTGGATTATTTGTTTGTCTTGATTTGTATTCTTGAAGAAACCTAGTTTATTTTTTTTTATTTGATTTGTTTTCTTGAGGTAACCTGCATTATTTTTTTCATCTTGATTTGTTTTCTTGGGAAAAACTGAATTATTTGTTTGTCTTGATTTGTTTTCTTGAGGAAACTTAGATCAGTTTTTCCTCTTGATTTGTTTTCTCGTGGTAACTTGTATTACTTTTTTGTCTTGTTATGTTTTCTTGAGGAATCCTTAATTATATGTTTGTCATGATTTTGTTTCTTGACGTAACCTGGATTATTTGCTTGTCTTGATTTTTTTCTGGGGGAAACTTGGATTATATGTTTGTTTTGAATTGTTTTCCTATGGAAACCTGTATTTTTTGTTTGTCTTTATTTGTTTTCTTGAGGAAACCTGGATTATTTATTTGTCTTGATTTGTATTCTTGAAGAAACCTGGATTATTTTTTTGACATGATTTGTTTTCTTGAGGAAACTTGGATAACTTGTTTGTCTTGATTTGTTTTCTTGAGGAAACCTGTATTATTTTTTGTCTTGATTTATTTTCTTGAAGAAATCTTGATTACTTGTTTGTCTTCATTTGTTTTGTTGAGGAAACCTGGATTACTTTTTTGTCTTGAGGAAACTTGGATTATTTGTTTGTCTTGGTTTGTTTTCTTGTAAAAAAACCTTGATTATTTGTTTGACTTGATTTTTTCTTGAAGAAACTTGGATTATTTTGTTGTCTTGATTTGTTTTCTTGGGGAAACTTGGATTACTTGTTTGTCTTGATTTTTTGTTGAGGAAACCTGTATTATTTGTTTGTGCCAATCTTCTCTTCAACCAAATGACAGATTGTAATTGGTGTTCACATAATTCAGAACTTTGGAAAAAATGGAATTTATCGGCTGCTTCTAATTCACGCTATAAGCTCTTCGCTCTGAATTGACCTCTCTGGTTGACGGTAATGCTTATATCTCGTATATAATGCCTTAAAATGTCCCTTTTTCCGCTGTGTGCATAGTCTTAAAATGCATCACACGGAAAAACTTTTCCTCTTTGTCATTAGTTTTCATAAAAAGCAATATGTGAATACAAACAAAAGTATGTATTTGTTAGCCAAAATTGTCAGTGAAAATCAGATGTGGGATTCAAGATGGAATTATTCTCTGACGGCTGCTAATGAAAGATGGCCGCTGCATTATAATGCACTACTATTTATATTAGATTAGAATATTATAACTTCTCATCAAATATTTGTAAATGAATATTGATCAAACATATTGAAGTTTTTTGGCTATTCAAGATCACCAACGTTTTTGTTATTGAGTTTTTAAATATGGACTTACTTCTGAAAAATCAATATATACGCTATAATACTAATAGCACTACTTATAAAGAATGTCTCAAATATCTTAAGTTATTCTTATACAAATAAATCAGTCCACGTCAAAATCAATATCTTTTACTCGTAGGGACGGGATTTTAAAATGTTTTTAAAAATTATAATATATTCGTCATTGTCATATACCTGAACGGAATATTTTTTAATGTGAAATGTATATCACTTACATAGTATT
>OZ038480.1:140935811-140938311 GCA_964036315.1 Acanthosepion esculentum
ACACCCAGGTGTCACAGTCAGTTTTATGCAAAGCGCAATCTTCAGACCATATATCTAAATAATGATAATAAGAAGATGGTGACGTTAATTATCCATTTCGATTATAAATATTCACGAAATAAATTTATAATCGAAATGGATAATTAAAGTCTCCGTTTTATTATTATCATTATAATTCTCTGTCGTCTACATTGAACTCTCCCTCAGAATTATCCCTTTCTGTCACAACTGCTAAAACGCTTATATATATATATATATATATATATATATATATATATATATATATATATATATATATATATATATATATATATATATATGCGCCCGTGTGTGTGTTTGCAACAATGCATATTTGGGTTAAAAGCTCACAGACAAATAATTATTTAATTTTTATTTGACATTTCCTTACTAATGTGAATTAGGAATTTTTATGACTCTGTAAATAGAGGGCAATCATTATTCATTTACAAATATATACATATAAAATCCTTACTTCATTTTCATTTTCTCACAAAATTAGTTCGAATATAAATTACGTTTTTTTAAAATATAGAAGTCTAACTATTATATTAAAATTATTAATCATAAAAATGTATGTACTAATAACATTTTCAGCCCACATATTAAACATTTAATACTATACCCATTTGCCAAAGAGATTATTCAATCTTTAGAGTATTTTGTGACTCGTACTGAAATTTTACCTTAAAATGTTGTCCTTAAAATGCTTTAAAAAATGACATTCATCAGATCGGAAAGAATGTAATTTTGAAATCCAAAGTATTGTGCTTTTATAGAGTAGTTTATGTAATATATGACTGAGTATTATTATCGAACTTATATTACTAATTTTATTCCACGCATTTTTCTGTTCTTCCTGTCGTTGGGGACCACAGAATGTTTCATGCTATATTCCTTCCTTTTCAGGAAAAATGTAATGAGGATTCTACTTGTCGTCGACTTCCATAATGTGAGTTGTATACTCTTTGTTTTCTGCTATGTTAGCTTTAAAAAATAGTTAATTGTAGTTAAGTTTTCATGAAAGATACACCTACTTTCGATTAAACAGTAGCGCCGAGAAAATTAGAAAACTGAATCTTTCCTATTTTCACTTTGTTCAAATTTTCAGTAATGGTTTTTTTATATCGGTTTTCTATATTTTTTAATATTGGTTTTGGTCATAAAATAATTATTCATACATAAGTATGACCGTAGCTGTGAACTGATAGGAAATGTGTTGTGTATGATGCCTGCGTCTAATCCTTTGTTTCATGATTTCATATTATACTCGATTTCTACTCATGTGAGACTGCGGTATTATTTTAACATAGGCGAGTAGTGAATATTTGTCGAATAAGCTGATATGATACGATTGATTTTCTTTTCTATTCTCAAAGGGACAATAAATTTTGATCAAATTCTGATATTAACCTCACGTGATTCTTATTTTTAAAGAAACTCTTCTTTGTATGAAAGATAAAAAAGCTAAAAAGAATAGAGATTATACTTACTTGAGAGATTAAAAAAATACTACTTTAGCTATTCGTTTTTATTTTCTGTATTTTTAATTGACAAGAAATAGAAATAGTCTTGTCAGTTATTATCGAATTTACACTTTTCTATGACTAATTTCCCCCGAGCAAAAAGAAAGAAAAATCTTATAAAAGAAACATTTTCTCCACTTATCTGTTTTATTCAAACAAAAAATTGTTGGATAAAAATAAAATACTAAACTCTGTTCTTAGACTTTGTTATTTCGTTTCATTTTTTTACAAACAAAATAGTAAATAAAAGAAAATTCAATATCTATGAGTTGTTACGCATGCATGGTTGTACCTGAGGGAAAGCGGAAGTCCGGTTGGTGAAATGTAATTACTATTCCCTGAAGCGAAACGTGGACGAATTTCTGATTAAATTATCCGATCCAACAATAGCAGCAAGTGTGGTATACGAACCAAATTATGGGAAATAGCTGACCATAATCAAAATGTCGAGTGATGGCTTAAAATAAGTATTTATTTTTGTTAAATGTACATACCACTGCACACGAAGGCAAGGCGATGAACGGAGAAGATATTATACGCAATTATATGCCAAAGTATTAATTGCATATTGTAGCCTTCTACCAGAAAAACTAAAGCTTACTAAAAGTATATTATGATATATATATATATATATATATATATATATATATATATATATATATATATATATATATATATATATATATAAAGTATATTATGATATAATATACTTTTAGTAAGCTTCAGTTTTTCTGGCAGAAGGCTACAATATGCAATATATATGTATGTATGTGTGTGTGAGTGAGAGAGTGTGTGTGTTGTATATGTGTGTAGAGAGAGAATATGTGTATGTATTTCTGCATTAAGTGCGTTTATTTCTGCATTATGTGCGTTTCTTTTTATAAGTTTTAAGGGAACATTATGCCAGCATGTACATACATGTACACACACAACACACACACACACCTAAATATATA
>OZ038480.1:140948311-140950811 GCA_964036315.1 Acanthosepion esculentum
CGCCACTCCCCACGAGGTCAGGTTGTGACACAAGGTCGGTTTAATTTGGGGAGACCGAGTGCGTACACCCGCGACAGGAGCAAAAATTCCCCCCAGCCCCCGCAACCGTCAGTTGCGCTGGCCCCGTTGCGATTACTGATACCTCCCTCTGGTGCAATGGGAGGGCGCGGCCTCGTGCAGCTGTTCCCCAGGGCTGGGCACCTCTCAGTGTTATTTTCCTCAGTTGCTCTTCTGTCCTTTGACAGAGAAGCCCCTGAGCGCACTCTGCCCAAAGACAGACACGCAACTGAGAGATGTTAAGCGGACGTGAAATTATTCAAAAAGAGTAATTTACGCGCGGTATTTACTCTGTCCCAGACCATGACGAGATGCGACTCAAGGTCTTTTTTAGGTGGGGACCCGAGCGCGTACGCTCGGGACAAGGACAAATTTTGCCCTCATCCTACGCAATCGTAATTTGCGCTGACCTCGGTTCGAGCACTGAGCCCTCCCTCTGGTGCAATGGGTGCGTGCGGCCTCGGGCAGCTGTTCCCCAGGGCTGTGTTTTGTGTATCTCTAATTTTTACGTTTCTTTTTCTAACGTTCTACTTGTTTGTGACCATTTGTTCACGTTTTTCTTGTTAAATCTGTTTATGATTTAATTTTATTTGCCTGAAAAGTTTATTGATTTTGTTTCTGTTTAAATAAGAAAAAAAAACACCTTTCTATTTTATTTTTTTAAATGGTAAGGAAAAATCTTTTCGGGACTAAGAAAAAAAGAATGCCCCACCCGATAAACGACATGAAAATAAACAGGAGGAAGATGGTGAAAAGAACCAACAGTTGGAAGTTATTGGCGAAAATAATAACTCCAGCGAAAATATAGAAGCTGGAAAAGAACAAAATCCTGAAAAACCAGACGAAATTATGGAGGCCGAAAATGGTCAAAATATACCAAAAGAGACACAAGCAGCAGAAGACGACAAAAGCAAAAACAAAAATGTAGCGGTCGGGGAGACGCCCTCCTGCTGGACGTCCCCACCTAAGTGTACGATCAACATTACGGAGTTCCTCGAGAAAGCCAAAAGTTAGTCACGTCTAGTCACAGCAGATGGACTTTTGGTCAATCCCGAGGAATTACAAAAAGTTGAGAAAAGAATTGTCAGTCTTTGTGGCGGACAAGCGATCGCGTAAGATTTGTCGCTCCACTAATGACACAGTAATAAAATCACTAATTTCTCTGGGGATTAAACCTTAGAAGGTAATCAAAGAAAAGGATAACTTATATGGGACGTACCATGAAGCCACATCCAGTAGTGATCTAATTACAAAATATCTTATACGTCATGCAGAATATGATAGCAAGCGGAGCACCCTAGTTTCAGTATTTGAAGTTCTTCCTCACATCGTCGGGGAGCACTTGGCTGCATATCTATGCCAATTTTGACAGATACTCAGTACTTCCTCTGACGATTTGCCCGGAGGGTGGAGTTTCGAAATAATAATAGATCGGACTGCATTCGACTATGAAAATGAGAAAAAACTGAATCAATACTGTTCAGGGAGGCTCCCGTGTTTTGTTCACCCCTCCTTGTATAGAGCTCTAAAGTTAACTTTTCCCCTGGATATTGACGGCCTATCTCCTGATGGCACCGTCAGGACTGAGATGGGTACTGGCTCAATGGGAGAAGCCGTCGGTGTCCTCACCCCGGCCATGTTCAATGCAGAAGAGCAACCCTAATCGGTTTCATTTTGGCTCTCTGGTTAGTAAGTGTGAATGCCCGAGGTCTGCGGTCGGAGTCTCGCAGGGTGAGGCTCTCTCGTGACCTTCAGCGCCTCGGGGTGAATGTTTATTGTGTACAGGAGACCCGCTTTACTACACATGACTATGAGAGCATTCTGCCTAGAGGGTTCTCCCTCTATTCAGCATATTTCGATCGCTCGAGTGGTTTCTCTTGGCTGGTGAGCAAGTCTGTGAATGCTTTGCGTGCTGGATGTTACCATAAAGGATTTTGCCAAAAATCTTAGCCAAACGTTTTCAGGTTGTCCTCTCTAGTCTGATTGGCTCCGAACAGACTTGTGCTGTGAAGGACAGGACTATTCAGGACAACATTCATATGGTCCGCTTGATCATCGAGTGAAGCCGCGCTGATCAATTTGGATCAGTCCAAGGCCTTCGATATGGCGGCCGGTTTCGAGCCGTACTTTCGCACCTGGATCTGACTTCTCTATGCGACTCCCGGTGTGCTGGTGGAAGTTAATTTGGTAAGATCGGAACCTTTCGTATTGTCTCGTTCCATTCATCAATGTTGTCTCCTTTCGCCTATTCTTTACGTTCTTACGTTGGAATCTTTCCTTCGCAAATTAAAGGCAATTCCGGTCCTACGCGGAATTTCCCTACCTGGTGCTACCACCTCGGCCGGGTATTCTGCCTATGCTGACGATGTTTCGGTTCATGTGTCGAGCAGCGTCGAGATTGACGAAGTCAGCAAAGAAATCAATTGGTACGAGATGGTGACAG
>OZ038480.1:140965811-141045811 GCA_964036315.1 Acanthosepion esculentum
TATATATATATATATATATATATATATATATATATATATATATATATATATATATATATATGAGCATATATTGTTAAATATAACAGACGATGAATGTCTATTATGTCTGATCATGAGCCGTTCATGAGCCGTTCGAAACATGAACGTTAATTTCAGGTGAAAATAAAGAAAAAGTTGTCCAACATTTGGATATTTTTCATTAAGTTAGTCCTTGATCTAAGTTTTCGGCTCACATGAGTCATCGTTAGAGTGGTCATGCGGACATTTAAACAAAGATTTTCTCCATCAAAGATGATATTCTGTTATGTCGACATAATAAAATAGCCAAATGTTGGATAATTTTTGTCTTTATTTTCACCCGAAGTTAAAGCAAACATTTAAAAATAAATGTTTAAATAATGTTCTCCTGCCCACTAAATTCAAACATACATATATATATATATATATATATATACATATATATATATATATATATATATATATATATATATATATATATATATATATATATATATATATATGTATGTATATATATATATATATACAAACTCGATTTAATTAAGTAAATGTGGATAAATGCACTTTTGTCTAAATTTCTAATCAGCGACAAACTTACAGGAATCTAATGGATGTAAAATATTTAAAGATCGCCATGTCGACCTGATTTATTTCATTTGCAAATGAAAGCTGATTTATGTTAGTTTGAATGCGACAAAAAATCCTGTGAGTAGAAATCCCTTCTTGATAAAAGAGGTCGGAAGACAGTAACTAAACTGATTCAAACTGATACAAAGGCAACAGCAACTCAAATAACCACTTATTACAACGGGTGTATAGAGAGGAGCATCTCTGAACACACATTATGTCGAACTCCGAGGCAGACTGGTTAAAACAACAGTCAAATATAAAAAAGAAATTGAGTTTACAATTTGCTAAGCTTAGAAAATTGAACAAGATTGAAGATTGGAAAAGCATTACCTGGTCTAACGATTCTCGATTTCTGATGTGACATTTCGATGGTTGATGCAAGATTTGGAGTAAACAAGATGAATGTATGGATCCATCCAGCTTTCTCTCAACGTTTCAGGCTGCTGGTGATGTTGTGATGGTGTAATGGTAAGCGGAGTATTTTATTCTAATATTCTGGGATCCTTCGTAGGAAGTGTTAATATACCGTAACCTACCAAGGTATTGTGTCTGAGGCAGTGCATCAGCTTAGGACAACATTGCACTCATCCTCTTGCGGCTATATTGCAGCTGAACAAACCACAAATATAATATAAATAAAAAAAAATAATAGCAGGTTCCTTCATGGAACACAGTAGTATTTTTCTGTTTTTCAGTAGCCAATACGCCCACCGGTTCTCACTGCAATAAACCACGTTTGTAGTGTGATGAAAAAAAGATTCAAGTAGTATATGTGCAGCCAACAAATTGAGGGGTTCCCTGCTAACAGAATGATGAACCCAAATTTCGAAAAAGTTCTTCCAGAATATCGCTGAATCCATGCTTAGAAATTACGTGGTTCTAAAAGAAAACAAGTGAGTTTAAATCGGTATTAGAAGCGTATATATATATATATATATATATATATATATATATATATATATGTGTGTGTGTGTGTGTGTGTGTGTGTGTGTGTGTGTGTGTGATAAGACAGAACCTACAGATAGTTTTAAACAGACAAAACCGCATATTTTTCCCTTTAAAAATTTACCTTTTTCGGCCAACACCTCGTCAGAGAAATCGTTGGCGAATCGTATAATGTAACAAGAATCTCAGGAATACAGACATACTGGGAGGAGAGGAGTTACTACGATTAAAATACAATTTAATATTAAAAAAAGAAGGAATGGTAAAAAAAAAGAGAATAAACAGTACCAGTGAGTTAAAAAAGGAAAATATAGACACACCACCATCCACTTCCCCAGTAGAGAAATAGAACGAATAAATTTCTCCTTCTCTCGGCACAAAGACGATCAGGGTAATTTAATATATACAGCTTCGAAGATGTGTAGATGGTTAACTGACCGTACTTTACACCAAATGGCAAATCAGGAATCACTGTATTCAAACGCACACTCTGGATTATCTAAGAGTTGTTGACCTATCGAGAAATCCTGTGCCGTCTACGCAAAACGTGAATTGCGGGTACTCAAGCTTGACTGATATAGCCAGGTACATGTTGACCAATACGCATTTTAAAATACTGATTGATCCACCCTATATAGTCAGGACACCTCGTAGATATGTACGGACGCCCTTTATAGGGGTCACTTGAGTCCCCCAGAATTCCTCGGAATTTATTCTTGGCATCCATGTATTTAGCTACTGATAGGATGGAATTCAGGTTTAATCACATTATGTATGCCCTATATTTTTCTCTCTCTCTCTCTCACTCTCTCTCTCTCCCACACACACACACACAAACATATATATATATATATATATATATATATATATATATATTATAATATTTTTATTATAATAGATTATAATAAATACATTTTACATCGCTGCACAAAAGCTTTCATTTTTCAATACTATACTGAAACATGAAAGTTTTTGTGTATCGATGTAAAATATTTTATTACAATCTATTATAATAAAAATATTATAATAATATTTTGCTCTACTTTTTATTGAGCTCATTTTTTCTTATTCTTTCCCTTATTTGATTATATATATATATATATATATATATATATATATATATATATATAGCTGGCCACTCATATTCGAAAGTACACGTCTACTAGGGCGGCTAGTAGTCCCTATTGCAGACGCTTGCTCAGGCGCATTTGTGTTTATTCAAGACCCACAGAGCCCACCTGTGCTTTATACTGCAACTATACTGAGCCGACCTTAGTTACAGTTTCTGGGGAAAAGCGTTTAATCTAGCGTGATCAACAATTTTAACCAGGCCAGCACGATCAAGCTCTCGGCCATGATGAATTGTGACTTCATGCTAGCACAGTTATCGACGACACCCAAGGTTTCTGTCTGCTCAGTTTCACTCACAAGCGTTGGGTCAACCCGTGTGTGTGTATACATATATATATATATATATATATATATATATATATATATATATATATATATATATATATATTTACTTTTAAAATCGCTATTGGCTTCAACAACGGTCTCCAGATGACTTTGGAATCTCCTACATTTTTTTCGGGGGTGGGGGCGGTTTCCTTGTTCATCTTTGGTTTTACAGGGAGTTTTGTTGGTAATCATAATAATCAAAGGAGTTGCAGTCTGGTGAATTAGGTGGCCAAATGTAAGAGGTGATGTGAGCGCAGAAATTGTCTGACAGACAGGACTGAGTTCTCCTGCTTGTGTTGCATGCGGCAGAGTCCTGTTGCCAGACATAGAGTCTTCCAGCATCCACCCTCTTGACCAGCACTACCACCTCAAGTCACTTGATAAAGGCATCTGTCTTGAGTTTCAGGCCCTGTGGAAAGATGAATGAAAGCATAACGTTGCCATCACTAGTGATCATTCCAAACAAGATATTTACCGGGTATTTGGTTTTTATCACTCTCGGTACATCTTTTGGGGACACAGCAAGCCAACATTTGTTTTGTATGTTCACCATCTTATTCTGACAAAAATCGTTTTCGTCTGAAATAAACCAAAGCAGGTTCAGTTAGAGGGGATTCTTGAGTTTGTTCAAAAGCTTCGTAGTGCGGTCTTTTGTTCTTCATGGCTTTGGATAAAAAAATTGCTATTTCTCATTTTCTATGAGAAATGTCAAATTTCTTCATGCACTACTTGCCTGATAAATAACTCTGGCTATGGGCCTGATACTTAGAGAGAGCGTTGACAATCATGGGCTGGATCTCACCAACAAATTCGAGAGTTCTTATCAGATCGATCAGAGTGAGTTTTCCGAGCTGCCGTACCTTCGTATTTACCATTAGACTCATCCAGCTCTTTCCAAATCCGATGCACTGACCTCAGATTGACAATCAAACACTATGAATTGTTCGTATTGGAGCGAATGCCAAGCAGCACAGTAGGCCGTTTCCAATTTTCCGGCGAAGAAAATTGCGTGATGGTCCTTTTTTTCATAGATGGTGCCGAGCAGACCCTGCTATAGTGTTCTGTCGACAGAATCGAAAACAAACAAAGCGTATCCGCGAAATTAAAAATATAAATGGTGTCAATTTACCCATCGCAAATTTTATTTATTTATATATATATATATATATATATATATATATATATATATATATATATCAAATGTAAATATATATATATATATATAATGTAAATATATATATATATATAATGTAAATATATATATATATATAATGTAAATATATATATATAATGTAAATATATATATATATATAATGTAAATATATATATATATATAATGTAAATATATATATATATATATATATAATGTAAATATATATATATATATATATAATGTAAATATATATATATATATAATGTAAATATATATATATATATATATATATAATCTAAATATATATATATATAATGTAAATATGTAAATATATATATATATAATGTAAATATGTAAATATATATATATATAATGTAAATATATATATATATATAATGTAAATATATATATATATATAATGTAAATATATATATATATATATATATATATAATGTGAATATATATATATATATATTATGTGAATATATATATATATAATGTGAATATATATATATATATATTATGTGAATATATATATATATAATGTAAATATATATATATATAATGTGAATATATATATATATATATAATGTAAATATATATATATATAATGTGAATATATATATATATATATATAATGTGAATATATATATATATAATGTAAATATATATATATATAATGTGAATATATATATATATAATGTAAATATATATATATATAATGTGTATATATATATATAATGTAAATATATATATATATATATATAATGTGAATATATATATATATAATGTAAATATGTATATATATATATAATGTGAATATATATATATATAAGGTAAATATATATATATATATAATGTGAATATATATATATATAATTTAAATATATATATATATATAATGTAAATATATATATATATATATATATAATGTGAATATATATATATAATGTAAATATATATATATATATATATACATAATGTGAATATATATATATATAATGTAAATATATATATATATATATAATTTAAATTTATATATATATATAATGTAAATATATATATATATAATGTAAATATATATATATATAATGTAAATATATATATATAATGTAAATATATATATATATAATGTAAATATATATATATATGTAAATATATATATATAATGTAAATATATATATATAATGTAAATATATATGTAAATATATATATATAATGTAAATATATATATATATGTAAATATATATATATAATGTAAATATATATATATATATAATGTAAATATATATGTAAATATATATATATATAATGTAAATATATATATATATATAATGTAAATATATATGTAAATATATATATATAATGTAAATATCTATATATATAATGTAAATATATATGTAAATATATATATATAATGTAAATATATTTATATATAATGTAAATATATATATATAAAAAGTAAATATATTTATATATAATGTAAATATATATATATAATGTAAATATATATATATATATATTTACATTATATATATATATAATGTAAATATAAATATATAATGTAAAAATATATATATATTTACATTATATATATATATATAATGTAAATATAAATATATAATGTAAATATATATATATATTTACATTATATATATATATATATAAAGTAAATATATATATATAATGTAAATATATATATATAGTGTAAATATATATATATATATATATAATGTAAATATATATATATATAACGTAAATATATATATATATATATATATATATATATATATATATTTATATATATAATGTAAATATATATATATATATATAATGTAAATATATATATATATTATAAATATATATATATATAATGTAAATATATTTATATATTATAAATATATATATATATATAATGTAAATATATTTATATATAATGTAAATATATATATATATATAATGTAAATATATATATATATAATGTAAATATATATATATATATAATGTAAATATATATATATATATAATGTAAATATATATATATATATATAATGTAAATATATATATATATATATATAATGAATATATATATATATATAATGAAAATATATATATATATATATATATAATGTAAATATATATATATATATATAATGTAAATATATATATAAATATAATGTAAATATATATATATATATATATAATGTAAATATATATATATATATAATGTAAATATATATATATATATAATGTAAACATATATATATATATATAATGTAAATATATATATATATATAATGTAAATAGATATATATATATATAATGTAAATATATATATATATATATAATGTAAATATATATATATAATGTAAATATATATATATAATGTAAATATATATATATATAATGTAAATATATATACATATATATATATAATGTAAATGTATATGTATAATGTAAATATATATATATATAATGTAAATATATATATATATAATGTAAATATATATATATATAATGTAAATATATATATAATGTAAATATATATATATATAATGTAAATATATATATATATATAATGTAAATATATATATATATATATAATGTAAATATATATACATATATATATATATAATGTAAATATATATATATAATGTAAATATATATACATATATATATATATAATGTAAATATATATATATAATGTAAATATATATATATAATGTAAATATATATATATAATGTAAATATATATATATATATAATGTAAATAGATATACATATATATAATGTAAATATATATATATATAATGTAAATAGATATATATATATATATATAATGTAAATATATATATATATATAATGTAAATATATATATATATAATGTAAATATATATATATAATATAAATATATATATATATAATGTAAATATATATATATAATCTAAATATATATATGTAATGTAAATATATATACATATATATATATATAATGTAAATGTATATGTATAATGTAAATATATATATATATATATATAATGTAAATATATATATATAAGGTAAATATATATATATAATGTAAATATATATATAATGTAAATATATATATATATAATGTAAATATATATATATATATATATATATAATGTAAATATATATATATATATATAATGTAAATATATATATATAATGTAATATATATATATATATAATGTAAATATATATATATAATGTAAATATATATACATATATATATATATAATGTAAATATATATATATAATGTAAATATATATACATATATATATATAATGTAATATATATATATATAATGTAAATATATATATATAATGTAAATATATATATAATGTAAATATATATATATATAATGTAAATATATATATATATATAATGTAAATATATATATATATAATGTAAATATATATATATATACATATATATAATGCAAATATATATATATATAATGTAAATATATATATATATGTAATGTAAATATATATATATATATATATGTAATGTAAATATATATATATATAATGTGAATATATATATATATATATATATATATAATGTAAATATATATATATATATAATGTAAATATATATATATATATAATGTAAATATATATATATATATATAATGTAAATATATATATATAATGAAAATATATATATATATATATAATGTGTATATATATATATATATATAATGTGTATATATATATATATCATGTAAAAATATATATATATAATGTGAATATATATATATATAATGTAAATATATATATATATATAATGTAAATATATATATATAATGTAAATATATATATATATAATGTAAATATATATATATATAATGTAAATATATATATATAATGTAAATATATATATATATAATGTAAATATATATATATAATGTGAATATATATATATAATGTAAATATATATATATATATATATAATGTAAATATATATATATATATATATATAATGTAAATATATATATATATATATATATAATGTAAATATATATATATATAATGTAAATATATATATATATAATGTTAATATATATATATATATATAATGTAAATATATATAATGTAAATATATATATATATATAATGTAAATATATATATATATATATATATATATATAATGTAAATATATATATATAATGTAAATATATATATATATATATATAATGTAAATATATATATATATATATATAATGGAAATATATATATATAAAATGGAAATATATATATATATAATGTAAATATATATATATATAATGTAAATATATATATATATAATGTAAATATATATATATATATATATATAATGTAAATATATACATATATAATGTAAATATATATATATATATAATGTAAATATATATATATAATGTAAATATATATAATGTAAATATATATATATAATGTAAATATATATATATATATATATATATATATATAAAATGTAAATATATATATAATGTAAATATATACATATATATATAATGTAAATATGTATATAAATGTAAGGTAAATATATATATATATATATATATAATGTAAATATATATATATATATATAAGGTAAATATATATATATATATATATATATATATATATATATATTATATATATAATGTAAATATATATATATGTTGTGTAGGATCCACCTAATCTGCATAGGTGACTACCAACTATATAAATAATGGTTGGTACCGGAAGACGAGGAAGGAATCACGAGATCCAACTAGAGACTCTGATCGACTGCGACTAGTCAACACATTCTCCAGGAACTGCTTCCCAGAAATATACAGAAATACTATATGTACTTATTGTGTACACTTTATTGATATAATACATTCTTGTTCTAAGTACATTTTGTGTTGCATTATTATTCCATGCATTAGGCGAGATTCAACAATGAGTCAAGACTCAACAATATATATATATTGTAAATATATATATATATATAAGGTAAATATATATATATATATATAATGTAAATATATATATATATCTCAGGAAATATATATATATATATATATTTATATATATAATGTAAATATATATATATATATATTTAATATAAATATATATATAATTAATATAAATATATATATATATATAGTGTAAATATATATATATATATTTAATATAAATATATATATATATATTATGTAAATATGTATATATATATTTAATATAAATATATATATATAATGTAAATATATATATATATATATATATATATAATGTAAATATATATATATATAATGTAAATATATATATATATATAATGTAAATATATATATCTATATAATGTAAATATATATATATATAATGTAAATATATATATATATAATGTAAATATATATATATATATCATGTAAATATATATACATATATATAATGTAAATATATATATTTATATTAAATATATATATATATATAATATAAATATATATATATATATATATATAATGTAAATATATATATTTATATATAATGTAAATATATATATATAATGTAATTATATATATATATATATATATATATATAATGTAAATATATTTATATATAATGTAAATATATATATATATAATGTACATATATATATATATAATGTAAATATATATATATATATAATGTAAATATATATATATATAATGTAAATATATATATATATATATAATGTAAATATATATATATATATAATGTAAATATATTAATATATATATATAATGTAAATATATATATATATATAATGTAATTATATATATATATATAATATAAATATATATATATAATGCAAATATATATATATATATATATAATGTAAATATATATATGTATATATATATAATGTAAATATATATATGTATATATATATAATGTAAATATATATATGTATATATATATAATGTAAATATATATATGTATATATATATAATGTAAATATATATATGTATATATATATATAATGTAAATATATATATGTATATATATATAATGTAAATATATATATGTATATATATAATGTAAATATATATATGTATATATATATATAATGTAAATATATATATATGTATATATATATAATGTAAATATATATATGTATATATATATAATGTAAATATATATATGTGTATATACATAATGTAAATATATATATGTATATATAATGTAAATATATATATATAATGTAAATATATATATATATATATATGTATATATAATGTAAATATATATATATAATGTAAATATTTATATATATATATAATGTAAATATATATATATATATATATAATGTAAATATTTATATATATATATAATATAAATATATTAATATATATATATAATGTAAATATATATATATATATAATGTAAATATATATATATATATAATGTAAATATTTATATATATATATAATGGAAATATATATATATAATGTAAATATATGTATATATATATAATGTAAATATTTATATATATATATAAAGTAAATATATATATATATATAATGTAAATATTTATATATATATATAATGTAAATATACATATATATATATATATATATATATATATATATATATATATATATATATATATATATATATGTGTGTGTGTGTGTGTGTTTGTGTGCGTGTGTAGAGTTTACTTACTATCTTTCCTGCTTTGCACTCTATATCCCTTTCGATATTCCTTTCTTTATCTTTCAGTTTTCCATATTTTACGTCTGCCGTTTTTAAGCATCTAAACATTTTTTTTTGTGTTTAAGAATGACTTTTCTACCTCCACCCAGTCTGTATAAATAGAAAAAAAACATACGCAGTTAAAATATCATAGCGAAACATCAGAAAAAATGTGATCACATCTGAATATCTTCCTAGCAAGCATCTAACGAATTTAATTTTTTTTTTATCTCTACATCTTTAAGCTTGCACCTGGCCCGCGTGACGTGGCCTTTCCCTGAAAGACGTCACCCTCCGTTCTAAACAAGTGTTGATAACATACATTATCCTTTCTCTCACCCAACTCTTTACTTACTTCCAAGTACAACATTCTAAGTACATCAAAATATCTTCATTCCCGTAGCATATTCATACGGGGAATGTCATATATTTTTATCAGTCCCCACCTTTGATATCGGGTAATTTTTTTTCTCATAGTCGTATATTCCTGTTGCATAACTAAAGATGGTTTCATATTATCAAATAAGAAATTAGTATAAAAATATATATCCACAATATGGTAAAACTTAAAAAATATAAAAAAGTATGTAAATATAATTACATCCGGTGGCGCAGCTTGCTATATATCGGCTGATTTAAAGAAAAAAAAATTCCCTGTAAGGAATTTGTGTAGATACTTGAAAAGCATGATTAGTAGAACAAAGTGATATTTTGTCGAGTTTCTAGCAATATATATTATGGAAATTTTCTTTGGATTCCACTAAACAGGATAAATTCCTCTAACCCGTAAATTCCCTCTAGGCTGAGAATTTGAAAATTATTCGGATTCTGTCTATGATTTCTTCGTATGTATTTCTCTTAACAAATCATTTTGCACCCTGGGTTTGACAATAAACTACATCCAGCAGCAAAGCCTCTGATCAGGAGGTTTTGAGGAGCGTGGAACACTCTTTTAATTATTCTTCTTCCCTAGTCCAACATGACCCGGGGTGGTAGCACATGTTAGTGTCCCAGTTATGGGCAAATAGTTAACACCCAAACTCTCGTCAAAACACTATGAAAGTATAATGATAGATTTGTATAGTAAAAATAGCAGTAGAATATTGTTGTAAAACAAATTTTACTAATGCTCCCAAGAAAATAAATTTCAGCATTAAATAAGGAGTTGATATGATCCTAAAAAAACAAACGAACAATCGAATCTATTGTAAAAATACCTTCCCGGCATTAAATAACCCATTGAGGTTCATATGCCGTAAACCAAGCTAAATAGACTAAACCAAATTCATTTCTCATTGTTAGTAAAAATTGTTAGTACAATGGTTGCTGAAAATTCTCGGACGAACCACTTCAGGAAAATAATTATATGTGCATAATTAATAGAAAAGTATGGAATGTCAAATGAGAACAATTTATTTCTGGAGATTGATAAAACTGTTCGGTTCAAAACTCCGATAGAATTAGCGACTTCGACGAAAAATACCTGAAGATGGCCAGATGTTTCAACGAATGAATCATTGTAATTAGAATAACAAAGATGAGGATGATGCTCTCATTTATAAGGTATATAATAATGGTAACATTTAAAAACCCCAAACATAATTGCGTCATTTTAAAACTTTTTGGAGTATGTGTCGGGAGAGAAGGACGGCTTTCTATGTCAATCTGAGAACATTTCAGCATCGCCTTGTATATTATTCTAAGCATGATTTGTTCTGAGTTTTATAAAAAGGGAAATATCCCTTTCTGTACGTTAATGGGGAACCCATTTTGTTACCTTCAGAATTTTTGTAAAGGCTTGTAATTTAAATTATTATATATAACTGCACAAACAATAAAGAATCGCGTCTGTTAATGGACACTACGATGTTATCACTAACATTACGAAAATATGATGACAATAACATCAAACCACTACATTTATAATCGCAAATTATAATAGATTAATTTTATATCTATCAAGATTATTAAAACAGATTTCCATTATACTGTATTCAATTACCCTGCTGTCATTTTTATCTTTCTGTCAAATGATTAATACGTTTGTGTCCATTGCTAGTGAGATCTGATTGGCATTCTCAATCATTTTCCACGAAAAGGTTTCAAATCTTCACCAATACTTGTCAATTTCAGTCGACATTGCTCATTTAATACATGAAGCGCAAAACTTGAAAATTAATTAAATATTAATAAAGTTGATTGTCTGTCCGGACGTGTTTGTATATGAGTGCGCAAATACTACTTAAAACTGACTTCAAATAAATGCAATTTTATCATTTCTGTCGAGCAGCATATGTCTTGTATCTTGCCCATCTTAACAGATCTTTGCTGAATGACCTTAATATTTGTCGCCATGTTCATCACAACGTTTCGGCCATTGGACGTTCCGGCCTCTTCAGGTGGTTGGAATGTCGAACTGAACCCTTTATTTCGCTCACTAGGGTAGACTGTTTCTCCAGCTATGGAATTTATATTCCTAGTAGCTTCAGTTCCGTTTTAGTCCACTTCATACATGTTCGCAACAACAACAAAAAGCATGATTTGAAAATCATTCTTTAATTGCTTAAAAGTAGGATTACAAATTAATGGAAAAAATCTTGTCGAATAATTAATAAATGATTCCAAATAAAATGTGAATTAAAAGTACCGAAAATATCAAAATAAAAAAGTAATGAAAATATCGAAAAAAAAAAATATCGAAATAAAAAAAACTTGAAATAAATCTGGAAAATTTATGCGGAATCATCAGTTTTTTTGTTTGCTGATTTTGTTTATAAGCACATCAATACCTCTGTGGATTATTTAAATACCGAATTGTAAATATTTTTAATGCATTTTCATGTCTTTTTTAAATTGAATATATTTTGTACATAATTTTATACTTTTCGAGTAAAGGTGTTTTTTTTCATACATAGTTTTGTAGATCATAGTATAAAAATGAATTTTTATAATTTTTTTTGTTGCATTGGTTGTCGGACAAATCAAATCAAAACTGATCGCTTTGTTGGAAAATATATCTATTATATCTACAGATAGATAGATAGATAGATGTTCGTATAAATGCACATGATTTTCTCGCAATACGGTCATAGAGAAATCTTTTTTGCTCTCCAAATTAAGTCTTCATCTTCCTTGAACTCCAACTTATTCAGCATCTGTATGCCTTCTGTATGTCCAGCTTTATTCACAATTTCACTTTCCGCGCTTTCATGTATTCTCGGCGAACCCAGAAATAAACAAATCATCGTCAAGTTTCAATAATAGACAAAAAATACCAATGACACGAGGGTCATTCAATAGATAAGGTGAATTCTTCGGTATAAGGACTTCTAATACAGATAGAAGCTTACTTTTTTTTACATTTTCAACGTAGTCTCCCAGCACTGTCACACACTTTTCCCATCTGTGCACAAACTTCCGTATTCCCTCAGCGTAAAAATCTTTGGACTGATGTCTCAGCCAGTCGCTCACAACAATTTTGACTTCATCGTCACATTTAAACTTCGTGCCTCTCGTGAACACTTTCAATGGACCAAACAGGTGAAAGTCTGAAGGGGCAAGGTCTGGGCTGTAAGAGGGGTGAGGGAGCAGTTCCCAGCCCAGCTCGTTGATGGTCTGCACCGTTTGGGCTGCTGTGTGAGGCCTTGTGTTGTCATGATGCAAGATGACTCCTTCTGACTGATGACCCCTGCGTTTGTCCCAACAGATAAGCTCAAAGTCCTTGCAATGTCATCCACTGTCACCCTTCTGTCAGACTGATTCGATCACCTCAGGAAACCTCACTTCTGTAGGCCTCCCAGGCCTGTCTTCTTCCTCAACACTGCTCCGTCATTCTTTAAACAATTTAGCCCACTTGTAGACATTTTTTGGCTGAAACATGTGGCACCATACACAGTTGACATTCTCCTATGAATTTCAACTGGTTTGCACCCTTCAGCAACCAAAAACTTCATAACTTACCGCTGTTCAATCCTGGAGCATGCTTCTTGGTCGGCCATCTTTGTTAATCGCCAAAACTCTCAAAGTTTGTTTTTTTAATCTGCAAAAGAAATTAAATCCATGCGAAAAAGAAGTAAAACATTTTTTTTTTAAAAAGTAAGCTTCTATCTGTATTAGAAGTCCTTATACCGAAAAACTCAACTTATTTATTGAATGACCCTCGTACTTGCAAATCAGATTAAGTGAAGCTGTAAAGTTATTCCTTTAAAAGAAAGTTCTCCAGTTTTTATGGAACGAAATCGTACGTTGAGTTTTCTAAGATCTTCGGTAAGAATGGATTTTCTATCCGTTCCATAACTTTTATTACAGTATATTGTTATAATTCTGCTATGTTAGTATGAGTTATTGCTGTTAATTTCTTACTGGGCATATTTTTTTTCTTTTTTACATAAAGTTATGGAACATTTCAGCAATCTGTAAGAAGTGCATGCTTCGGAGTAGTAGATAGTCTAATAATTCTTTCAGATGTTTAGCCATCATATAACGTGATGACACTCATAAGACGTTTCATGTTTCCAAGACGCAGACATTCTCTTTTTAATCAATTAGAGCGTTTTGAGCGGGGTAAGCTGAATGAACATTTATGAGAAATTTCAATGTGACACGTCGGTGGAGATTCGATATTGACAACGGTCGTCAAATGAATATTCCTACACCCGCAGATCAAATACTGGATAGCCACATAGAACAGACGCTTGCCAGGTCGATTTATCGTTAGAACAGACCTGGCAGACCATATGGCGTCTACATCACAGAGTAAATGTGTCCCTAGGGACATTAATGCGAATTGTTTCGAATTGTTTAATCGCTGTATGCCTACGGCACGCTTACCTATACCAGGCTTCCACTTACACAGCTACACAGTTGTACTTTTCTCCAGTGGTCTTAGATGATGGTTATCTGAGAGATCGAATATTGTTCAGTGATGAGAAAAGATTCTGCATTAATGCAAATGATGGATTTGGAGGTTTACGGGGTCAATTTGAGAAGCGACTTCCTCCAGAGTGTATTAAGCCATAATTGTAAAACATGATCACCGTAGTTTGAATGTAGAAATCCGACGTAGTAATTAATTTGTTCAATGAAACAGCACCAATGTCTAGTAGCAGCTATTCAGGAATTCTTAAGGTCTTCCATATCAGAGGTTGGCAGTGGATATTCGGAGAGAGTAGGAAAGCGTAGTTCTGCAGGTCTTTTCATCTGACAGGTTAGCAGTGGATATTCCGACAAGAAAAAAACAAAATGGCCGCCTTTATGCACATCGGATCGAATATTTCAAGTCTTCTGATTGGTTAACCTTCTATGGGTGGACTATAAAATGAGTCAGCTCATTTTGGTTGACTCACTAGTTATATTACGTCTCACTAGTTACATCATGTCTCACTAGTACACAGCGGTCTTTTTGTCCCCTATGTGTTTGTGTTTCTAGTGTACTAGTACACGTTTTGTGCTATTGTTTTACAAAGCTAAAAAGTAAGTTGGACATTTTTTAAGTTATATTTCTTTTGCACAGTTTTAACTGTTTTTATTTCAGGTTTGGTGAGGAATACCCTCTCGCTATGGCGGAGGTGACCCAAGAAAAAGAGCCTTTGGCCACCACTTCAACTGCACCTTCTGTTTGGGTGCAGGAAAGGACCAAGAAAGGACCGCAGTATTACCAGAAACTGCGGGAGGATTACAAAGAGTTCATCAAGAAAGATGAACTTTTATCAATGCCTTCAGTCCAGAAGACTGTGGGAACCAGGACTATTTCCCAGTTGAGGGTCGACATTAAGACCCGGAAATTTATACCCGTCAACAGGGAACCTATGGAAGAAGCGCTAAAGGCTTTAAACATTGGTGCCAAAGTTTTGGCACGAAGATCCAACGCTTGCTGGGATATTATGCTGGCAACCGAGGAAGCTGCAAGGGCGCTGGCAGGATGCACCCTCACCACGAAAACAATGAGGCTGCAGATTGAGTACATGCGTACTCGGAAAACCCGCATCATCCTGCATGACGTACCCACGTACATTACTGAAGACCACGTGGGAGCCTTCTTTGCGGAATACGGGCTTGTGGAGGAGGTGACCGCCATCAAGAGTAAAGCAGGGATTGCCACCGGGGATTTTGAGATCATGGTGACGTTAAACAGGCGATCCTTCAAAAATATACCCAACACAATTACCTGTGGCGACCGCAGCATTTATGTTGTGGTCGAGGGTCGCCGGCCCTTCTGTTGGGTATGCGGTAAGCCTGGAAACCTGGACAAGTCATGCCCGACCAAGAAGCCTGTGCCACAGGCAAAGCAACCTACAGCGGAGCTTCCCAGGGAGGAAGTACCAAAAAAGACCTCGGGCAGTGAATGGACGGAGGTAGTCAAGAGGAGGGCCAAGGTGTCATCTCCACCTCCCCAGCAGGACACTTCCAAACAGCAAGAAGTGCCTGAGAAGGCTGCAGGCAAACAGCAGCAGCAGGACACTACCAAGCAACACGTCCCGGAGAAGACGGAAAACCAAAATCAGCAGGTAGTCGCAGAAAAGGGGGCCGCCAAACACGTCGAAGAAGGGAGCTGCAAAGCAGTTGAAGCAGCAAGAGCAGCAGCGACAGAAGTTGCGCTATCAGCAGCGGGAGCAGCAGCGGCAACCAGCGCAACAAAACCAACAACACGCTGATGAAGAAGGAGTCCAACCGGATCAAGTGGAGATTTTGACACAGCTCGACCTAGGTATAGAGGTGGAGGTCGTGCCTCCACCTCGTTCTTCATCCCTTAAAAGAGAAAGGGACGAGGACGAAGAGGAAGAAGAGGACACCACATACATTTCCAGAAAGGAAAGGAGAGCAGGCCTGAGTAAGGCAATGCAGTCCGTGCCTGTTTCACCTGTAAAAGAAAACAAGGACCTCGAAGAAGGTAAGACGAGAAGTCTTCACTCTTCCCCGATTAGGGCTCCGTCTTCCCCATCTCCCTCCCCCAACAAATCCAAAAGTAAAAAAAGAGACATTTTCCGAGGGGGAAGAAATTTGCTTTGTGGACAGAGAGCGTCTTGAGGGACCTTTCCTCCTAGAGGAAGGCCCTCTTGAGGCCTCCTTTCAAGTGTACCTCTGTTGATAGAAAGTCAACAGACAACCTAAGGAACTTTCCTGGCGCCCCCAGTGTTATTACATTAATTAGGAATACCAGATGAAACCTTAAAGTTTGGGACTATTTGTCGAGGCAAAGGATGCTTTCCCAAAACTGCGGATGGTTCAAACGGAGACTCCAGACCTTAAAAATTGTCACAGTATTGTGCAGGATGGCCTCAGTTCTTCTCCATCCCTCGCTATATAGGGTGATAAAATTAACCTTCCCGACAGACGTTGGCGGTATTGTCACAGAAGGACGAATTACGTCCAATGTTGGTACGGGAAGTCTGGGACAATCCGTCGGGGTCTTGTCACCCGTAGATTTCCGGCCAGTCTATGTTGAAGGGAATTAGACTTAAATCATGTCTATTAAGCTAGCTAGTTTGAATGTGAGGAGCCTGAGAGATCAGGGTAAGGCTGCCTGCCTGCTTTGTGATCTCAGGTCCTTGGATGTGGATGTGGATGTGGCTGCGATCCAGGAGACACACTTTGTTTGCGAGACTGATGCTCGTGTGATGTCTAGCGACATTGTTGTCTATTCAGCATATGGGGACCAGCAGGCCAGAGGTGTTTCCTTGTTGGTTAAACGTTCCCTGGGTGCGAGGGTAGACCTTGTTCATGTGGGCGCTGGGGGTGATCGCGGCTGATATTGCCGTGAGCAGTGGTACGTTTCTGCGGTGTATGCGCCCAAATGACCAGAGGGAGCGCGTTGACTTATTCCGTCAGTTAGGGCCGTTCCTGGTTGATTCTTCGCGTTTAGTCTTAATGGGGGACTGGAATGCCGTCCTGGATCCCAGCATAGATAGGGGCGGGGAGCTAGCGGGAAGGCATCGGGCGATCGTAGCTTGGTTACTCTGATCGACGAGTTTGGGATCGTCGATAGATACCGGGTCGATCATCCGAGTGGGGAGATGTGGACGTGGGCCCTTAGGTGGCCGTCTCTCCAGGTAGCCAGCGACCTGGACAGAATTTTAGTGAGAAGAGTCGATCTATATTTACTAGATTGTCCCACGTTCCACCGGGTAGACTATTCAGATCACAGACTCGTCTGTGCCTGGATGGCGTTAGGTACTAGGCCTAGAATGGCTGGACACTGGAAGTTAAATATGTCCTTATTGGACAGGCGGGACTTTCAGCAACAGCTAACTAGATTAGTGCAGTGGGAATTAGTGGGGGCGGTTATTGGGAATAAGTGGTGGGAGAATCTTAAGAATATGATTAGGGTCTTCACCACTGAATATAACCAACGACTCGCCCTACATAAGGCTGAAAAGGTAAAGACTTTAGAGGATAGTCTGTCCCGGGCGGTGGCTGGGGGAATTCCCTAGCTAGGCAGGCCCTGAAGCGTGAAGCTAGCAAGCGCTATCAGGGTCAGGTAGTTAGACATAGGTTAATCAAGATGTCTAACAAGGGCGTGAATATGGGATCAGAATTGTGCAAGGAAGAGATCCGTCGAGGCTCCGATCGATACATTCGCGAGGTCATTACCCCGGAGGGGCGTGCTCTGAGGTCGACAAAGGATATGTGCGAGGCATTTCGGCGGCATTTCGAGAGCCGTTTTACCAAGGAGCCTGGTCTCAGTGTCGACGAGTTTCGCAACTATTTGGCTGACTTTCCTCGGCTCTCGCCGACTGAAGCAGCTAGCTGTGAGGGTGAGATCACAGATGGCGAAGTCTACTTGGCATTGAAGAAGGTCGGCAGAGGCAAGTCGCCGGGACTTGATGGTCTGCCCTACGAAATGTACTTGAGGCTGTAGCACATATTTGTCCCGATTTTGACAGTGGTGTTCAACAACTGGTCCCGTCAGGGGTCCATCCCCGACCGGATTTCCAGGGGTGTGATCACGCTGTTGAAAAAGGGCAACGATGTTGGGCGGGACTTAGATGATTACAGGCCCATAACTCTGCTAAACACAGAGTTAAAGATTTTGGCCAAGATCCTGCAGGAGCGTTTGCAGTCAGTTGTCGCGAGCTTGTTTGAACCTGAGCAGACTTGTGCTGTGAGGGGACGAACAATTCAAAGCAACCTGCATCTGATCCGCACGACTATAGAGGGAGTAAAATACGCAGGCCGCGCTGATCAATTTGGATCAGTCCAAGACATTTGACAGGGTCGACGTATCCATCTTTGTGTCGTGCCGCAGCGACATTGAGGTGGTGCAGAAGGCGATTGAACGGTACGAGAAGGTGACAGGGGCCAAGATTAACCGCAACAAGTCTTCCGGCTTGCGGTTAGGTGCCTGAAAGGTGGTCGCGTTTCCGGAGCCCTTGGGGTGTGGTTCGGGCCCGGACTCCAGCTGAAGAAGAATTGGTCAGAAGTACAGGCAAAGGTCGGAGCGTCGGTCCGGACTTGGCTTCGAAAGAGGTTGTCCTAAAGGGTAGGGCTGAGGCGTGTGCCACTTACGTTTTGCCCCATATCCTTTACCGCTTGGCTGTACTTCCTCTTTGCAGGAAACGTATGAAGGCGATCGAGCGCTTGTTGGCCGACCTCTTGTGGGACGGTCGCAAGCATTGCGTCCGTGTCATGGGGGGCTGGGATGGCCACACCTGGCGAGTCAGCGTCATGCCTCGAGGTTGGTCTTCCTACGCCGCGTTTTGACGGAGGACTCGATGTTGGCACCGTGTGTTAGGAATGCCTTCCCTCGCCCCATTTCTTGGGGTAAGCGCCGTGGCGGTCGAGGTTCCTCAGCGAGTGTCGTTCGGCCTTGAAGGTCATTCCTCGGTCCAGTGACCTTTCTCGGCGTCGGAGACTATTGTATCATGAGTTAGTGGAGGGGGTCACGACGGATCCTCTATGTGATCGGCTCGGCTTGTCGGAATCGGAGTTGCGCTCTTTCTGGTCTTGGGCGCCAGCGGCGGATTATCTCACCAACCCTGAGTTTTCGCTTAGCTGGCGATTGATTCGGAACGTGCTATCTCTCAATGACATTCTCTTCAGAATGGGCGAAGCAAATTTGCCAGATTGTTACTGGTGTGGCCTTGGTTTAGAAGAAACGGCTTCGCACGCCTTCTAACAGGTGCGCCCGTTCTGGGATTATGTCGGCGAGTTGACGGCTCGTATCGCTCCCGAGCAGCTAGTGTCCATTGATCTCGCGTACGTGTGTGACAATGTGTCGCTCCTGTACTCCGGCGAAAAGGTGGGTAACTGTGGCCAGCCTGGTTTGTGTGGCCGGGGCTAGTCTTGATTTTCTGTTTTAAGTCTCCTTAGTGCAACGGGGCGGTTTCCTTTGGACCCCCATCCTGGTTAAGTTAGTCACTATTTTGTGTTCCTAGTTAATGTGAATAAGTGTTGTTCCCGGCCTGTTCCCGACTTTTCTTCTGTTATGATTTATGTCGAGATTCCCAATCTCCCCTGTTTGTTTCTGTCCCCACCTTTTCATCTCGGCAGAGTCAGCTTTTGATTTCCCCACTCCGTCTTTTATTTTTTTCCCTACCCATTCCATTAGCGAGTGTGCTTCTTGATTCGGTCTATCGACAGAATACAGCGACCAATCTTATTATTCTGTGGGGAGGACGGGTACTACTAACATTGTTTTGTTTCGTTTGACAATTTTTTCTTTTTGGGTTCATTTCCCCTCCACATCATTTCATGATTTCATTGAATTTTTATGTATTTATATATATACTTTTAAAATTTTTAATTCATGGGGTGTTTTGTAGGTTCCCTGGGGTGTATGAGGTATTGTGGTGTGTATCCTGGAATGATAGATGATGGGTGAGTTCTTGTGGTGAATGTGTAATTGTAATGAATGACTGGGTCATGATTGTGGTTAACTAGGAATAGGATAGCTAGTGAAAGACCAACCTTTTCCCAACTCCCCCTTCGGCCTTGTGCCACAATTTTGTATATATTATTCAAAATAAATAATCACTAGTTATATTACGTACACAAAATAACTTAACAATAATACCATCCGTTAATACTCTGACACGTGTTTAGAGATTGTAGAAGAAACGCTGAACAGCATTACGCTCTCGATCGCCTATTGAAGACTAGGAAGATAAGGGAATTTTTAACGGCTGCTGCTGCTGCTACTTTAATTCATCGCTCTTCCTAAGAATTGAGCGCTATGCCGGCCATTATGACATTTATACATCACGTATATAATGTTTTAAAAATTCCCTTTTTCTGCTGTGCGCCGATAGACTAGGAGTAAGAGTCTCAGACTGATGTCAAATCCGTTGTGTTTCGATCCCGGCTTGAAGTAATCGGATGTCTAGCCACACTAGAAACACTCTGTGAATGAAGATATGCAGAACATTGTTCAGCCCGTTCCGCTGTTATTCTTGCAAAAGGAAAGTGATGGTGATGTTCTAAAATGAATAAAATCCACCCACATGAAGTCCATATTTTCAACATTCTGTGCACAAAGCACTAGTATTTCCTTAGCCAAAAAACTGCCAGATGACGGGACGACGTTTGACTTGTTATTTAGCACACCTATGACGATGCATTGAATAATATATCACATGAGAGTACTCACAATATGTACGATTGAATGCATGGGAGAATACAGGCCTGGGTTAACGCCCAAAGAGGTCAAATGTATTAGGTTGAGGTTTTAGTAGTGTTGATCCACCCCTTATTTTGGGCCCCGTGCACGCATGTGATCATTTATTATGATCCAGTTATCTTACCTGTAAGTTTAATCTTAAACAAATTGAAACACATATTTATAGTGTTGCCATTTTATTTTTCATCACTGTATCTCATTCACTCTGTTATTACAATAATCTTAGAGTCATGATAAAGACGAACTAATGGTGTGTGGGTGGTTACGAGTGCATTAGACGGGCGTTTGAATGTAGTTCGTTTGGTGGAGAGGGTAGAGCAAGAAGACATTATTTCCGATGTTTGGGGGAAGGTAGGGTATAGCATGGCTTATTCGGGTTGGCACATCGAAATATCTCGCGAAATGAAAAAAGAACTCATATTACATACAATTACACTTTTTTTTACTTTAAATGTAAGAGAAGCCTCGCTGTCCGATTCATGATTGATTGGACCTTCCAGAAGAACAGAGAAAAGTACAAATGAATAAAAAAAAGATATTAAAAAACGTTCCTAACAAAAACAATAATAATAATAATAATAAATTATTAAATAACAAAAAGTGCTTAAATTTCGGAAGCAACAATATCTTGGGCACCGACACGTTATTCGCTGTTTCGTAGCACCGCCACTCTGTCCCTAACCATCATCCTATTAACGGTATGGCGGCAAGCAGCACCAATAAGACTGCTGTCGTTGTCCGTAATGAACTTGCAGGCTTAGAAATATTATTTCTTTATCTTATGAAGAAAACGTAGGATGTTTGAAGAATTTTAAACTAGTCTTCGATTCTAATTCTGAAATTTATTTGTTTCTTTATTTCTAATTTCTTCTCTTTTTCTTCTTCCATTCTTCAACTTAATCTCCCCATTCTCCATCTCCTTCTCCTGCTCCTCTCCCTTCTTCTTCTTCTTCTTCTTCTTCTTCTTCTTCTTCTTCTTCTTCTTCTTCTTCTAATTAATTTCTTTTATTCATAAGATACTCTTATTTATTCCATGATTCCTAACAGATTACTCTACATAATGAAATATATATATATATATATATATATATATATATATATATATATATATATATATATATATATATATATATATATATATACCGTTTCCGAAAATTTCAGTCCAACCAAGAAAGTATTAAATATTTCTCGTCCTTGATTATTTGATAAGATTTGTGGGGAGTGGTCAAACCTACCACTTTTCAATATCCACCCATATAAGATTTTTATGTTTTATTTGTGATATATATCGATATATAGTTGTGTGTCTGATCTCTCTCTCTCCACACACACACACACACACACACACACATATATATATATATATATATATATATATATATATATATACAGGCGTGCGTGTAAACTGATGTTATTACACAAATAAATTATTATAATCCAAGGTATATATACATAAGGTTTTATATATTTTTTAAATATATGCAGTTAAATACGTATTCATATCAATTTAACACACACACACACACACACATATATATATAAACATGTGTGTATGTATGCATATATAACTATATAAATGTATATGAATATGCATTAGATATATATATATATATATATATATATATATATATATATATATATATACATGTATATGCGTACACACACACACATATATATATAAACATGTGTGTATGTATGCATATATAACTATATAAATGTATATGAATATGCATTAGATATATAGATATATATATATACATGTATATGCGTACACACACACACACACACACACATATATATATATATATATATATATATATATAATGTGCATGTATAACCCTATGTGCATTTATATACAAACACGCATATCTATGTGTATACCTAGATAAATACACGTCTATACACACAAACAAACGCGCATATATATATATATATATATATATATATATATATATGTGTGTGTGTGTGTGTGTGTGTGTGTGTTTGTGTGTGCTTTGTTATTGATGTATGCGAATTCATTCCCAGTTAAAAACTTATTTACAAATAATAGTTTATATTTCTATGTCCATTAGTGTTTTTCGCATCGTATCCTTTGTTGCAACAGAGCCGCGCGTGTCATTTGATGATCGTTGCCTTAGTTAGCCTTTCTTGTGAGGTTAACTCCTTTACTTATTGATTGACACGGAAAAGAAGCGAACAGCGGATAAAATTGCAGAATGGCAAAGAAATGATAAAACAAATCAATGTTGTCTATGGGACGAAAACGGTAGAAAAACGAGCAAATTAAAGACGCTATATTCCTGTCAGGGCAACTCCATCTTATTTATCTTTTGCCTGTTTTTGCTGCTGAACAGACAAGTAAAGATGATGGACGATTAATTATCGAACAATAAAAAGAGTTTCACATAAACTCAATAAACAGATTCTATAGTCAATTATTATTATTATTATTATTATTATTATTATTATTATTATTATTATTATTATTATTATTATTATTATTATTGTTGTTGTTGTTGTTGTTTGGCAAGAAAAGATGGAAGATTTATCTTGGACGTGTCACTGATAATAGTGTTAAATCTTCTACTTTATATTATTATTATGATTATTATTATTTTCATTATTATTAATACGGTTGTAATGTGTATTTATAATATTAGTTTTTATATTACCCGTAATGTCAATAATAAGATTTATTAAGTAATACCATAAAAAAATATTTAAGTTAAGTCCAAAATGAAGTTTAGGGAATATAGTAATAATTGGATTATTTATTATTTCAGCAAACGGTTATAAAATTTCGTCTTAATAATGAGTATAAATTTTGGAGTAAGAAAATAAATGACGTTTCTAGAAATATGAATGAAAATCATCATAATAACTTAAACGTAAAATTTGCATTGAGTTATTTAATCAAGGAATTTTACAATTTTTACTTAAAATATGTTTGAATTAGTTGTGACACACACTATCTACTTTGTGTGTCTTAATAATCAGGTTTGGTTGGTTTGCTTAACGGCATATCAACATCCTTATGGGTCATTTAATGCTGAACTTGGGAGTCTTGATTTGCTTTGTTTGCTTAACGGCATATCACATCCTTATGGGTCATTTAATGCCGAAATTTAATTTTCTTGGGAGTCTTGATTTGGTTTGTTTAACGGCATATCAACATCTTATGCGTCATTTAATACCGAAATTTAATTTTCTTAGGTTCTTTTGTATTTTTTTTTTATTTTAATATTTTATTGTTTATAATTTGTTTACCATGAAAATGTATTACTAATAATTTTACTAAAAAATATATTTTTATACTTTCATAATGTTTTACCCTCAGTTTGGAGGGTTCATTATGTGATTATAGCTTAGGATCTTGACAGGTGATACCACCCCATGTCACGGTGGACCATGGAACAACATTAATTAACATGTGGTTCCACGCTCCTCAAAATCTCCTGATTAGACGTCTTGCTCCCGGATGTAGTTTATCGTCATACTAAGGACGGTTGACAATCAGGAAGAAATATATTGTCAGTGGTCAGGAATTATTACCGATCTTAATGACAGAAGCATCTAATTGTCACCTGTCAGCATTCATACTTTAATACTGTTGTGATCTAAAACGTTTCACTTATTCAATTGCTATTAATGTCTTCCAATATTTTGAGAAGAGGCTTTAAAACTAAGTCATGCATTATTATGCTTATTGGTATGACTATCAATTTGTATTGTTTCATTTCTGGGAGAAGTGCATTTAATTTCATGTTTTTCACTCCCCATTTTCATTCTACAGTAGGCCAGATTAGCTGCATTCGCGTTTTAAAGTTTTACGGATATCTTGGAGGGTAAAATTCCCAGAGTAATTTCAATTCTGTTTTCTTTTTTTTTCATTGAGATCTCTTGACATTTCTTGAGACCATTTGTTATTATGTTCAAATCGTTTGCACACTTCCCAGTTGGTGACTATCTCTATCCAGTCATGTTTATCTTCCTTTCGATCCAGTTTTCTGTTTTAATGCTGCATTGGAATCTCCAGAGAGAAAGTTTCCTGTTTTGGTATGCCCTCGTTTATACTTGACCTTACGTAGTCCGAATTCTCTTTCTTTTCATTGGGCTGTTGTTATAAATTTTTTTCCTATGCCTTTTGCTTAGCTAAATCCATGTCATTTTCCTTGATTCTTTGGATAGATTTCTCGAATGTATTATGGAGGTTCCTTTCTTTCCTTTTCTTACTGTTTGTTACTTTTTCATCTCATTAATAAGTGGGTTAAACTTTTTGTTGTGGTAGTGACTGTTCTATAATTTAAGACGTATAAAAACTGAAAAGCTTACCAAACAGCTTATCCAAGCAGATTGAGAAGATTTTGATTTCTACCCAAAATCGGAATTGTTGTAGCATACCAGGTTAGTACAAATGAAGCATCGATATTCCAATTGATGACACATTTAACAGAAACACGCATTTAAGGATTCACTTGACTTATTAAAATGAGTATCAGGCAACATAGCATCTAGTAGAAAAATCAAACTGCGTATTAGTATGCTAGGAATTTATATCACATTTATTTAACAAACTATTATAATCAGCATTATTTACATTGTTCGGGCTGTTGTCCAGCCTTCTTCAGGTGATTGGAATTGGATTGTTCTAGTTCCAAATAATGTAAATAATGGCAATAATTCATCTCAGAAATATAAACAGAATTTCACGACGAAACCAATTCTTGTTATACTTGGCTTCTGAATAAAATTACATCGACATTTAAACCAACACTCAGTTATTCATAAGGTTTTGGAAAGTTAAATACAGAACGTTATATATATGACAAGCTCTGAAATCAAAGAAACACAATCACCACAGAAAAATGAACATTTATGTGGAAAATTTTTTTTCTGATCTGAAATTGAATAATTCTCGGTTGATCAAAGCAAGTATATATATGTATATTCTATTAATTTTTATTTTTCGGCGTAACAATGTAAAATACTGTGTCAGATCTGCGAGCCTTCATTTATGTTCTATGAAATATTTTCCTTTACTTTTTCAGGTGAGGGCAATTTCTTTTCTTTTTCTTTTTCTTTTTTCTCTTTTGAAGACAATTACTTTTCATTTTCTGATTCTGGTGAAGGCAAATTCTTTTCTTTTCCTTGGCTTTTTTCTGGTGAAGGCAATTTCTTTTACATTTTTTCGTAATGAAGGCAATTTCTTTTCATTTTACTTTCCTTTTTCTGATGAAGGAAATTATTTTTCCTTTTCTTTTTCATTTTCTGGTGGAGGCAATTTCCTTTTCCTTTTCTTTTTCTGGTGAAGTCAGTTTCTTTTCGTTTTTTTTCTGGTGAAAGCATTTTTTCCTTTTCTTTTTCTATGGAAGGAGATTTCTTGTCTTATTCATTTCCTTTTTCTGATGAAGAAAATTTCTTTAAATTTTCTTTTTCATATTTGGTGTAGGCAATTTTTTTTTTCTTTTATTTTTCTGGTGAAGACAATTTCATTTCATTTCTTTTTCTCGTGGAGGCAATTTCTTTTCTTTTTCTCTTGAAGACAATTTCTTTTCCTTTTGTTTTTCTGATGAAGATAATTTCTTCTTCTTTTCCTTTCATTTTTCTTGTGAAGGAAATTTCTTTTCTTTTTTCTTTGTCTGTTTTCCTATTCATTTTTCTAGTGTAGGTTATTTTTTGTCCCTTTAAATTTTTTTATTATGGTGACGGAAATTTCTTTTACTTTTATATTTCTTTTACTGGTGATGGCAATTTCTTTTATTTTTCTGATGAAGGATTTTTTTTACTTTTCTTTTACTCGTGAAAACAATTGCCTTTCCTTTTCATTTTCTGATGACGGAAATTTATTTAACTTTCCTTTGTATTTTCTAGTGAAGGCAATTTCTTTCCATATTCCTATTCTTTTTCGGAGAAAGCAATTTCATTTCACTATCCTTTTCTTGGCCATTGTTTTTCGTTTTCTTTTTCTGGTGAAGTTAACATTTACCCTTTTCTTTTTCTGGTTTAGGGAATTTCATTTTCCTTTCTTTTTCTTTCAGTTTAGGCAATTTGTTTTCCTTTTCTTTTTCTGGTGAAGGCAATTTTTTCCTTTTCCTGTAATTTTTCTCATGAAGGAAATTACTTTTTCTTTTTATATCTATTTCTGGTAAAGTCTATTTATTTTCTTTCATCTTTTCTTCATCTGTTGAATGAAATTTATTTTACTTTTCTGGTGAAGGCTATTTCTTTCCTTTTTTTCTGGTGAAGGCAATTTCTTTCCTGTTCTTTTTCCTCACTGGTGAAGGCAATTTCCTTACTAGTATATGAAAAGAATGAACAGAAAAACGAATAAAGATTGCCTAGACCAAGAAAAGAAAATGAAAAGAAATTGACTTCAACAGCTAAGGCAAAGAAAAAAATTCTTCACCAGAAAAATAAAAAGATAAGGAAAAAATGCCTTCACCAGAAATAGAAAAGGAAAAGAAATGTCCTTCGACAGAAAAGAAATTGCCTTCACCAGACAAGAAACGGTAAATTTAAATAAATTTCTTCATCAG
This sequence comes from Acanthosepion esculentum, assembly GCA_964036315.1. Classification (NCBI taxonomy): domain Eukaryota; kingdom Metazoa; phylum Mollusca; class Cephalopoda; order Sepiida; family Sepiidae; genus Acanthosepion; species Acanthosepion esculentum. The sequence continues at coordinate 140,994,896 of OZ038480.1, forward strand.
AAAATGAGAAGGAAAAGAAATTGCCTTCGACAGAAGAAGAAAAGTAAATGTAAAAACAAATACTTCACCAGGAATAGAAATCGAAAAGAAATTAAATTGCCTTCACCAAAACAAAGCAAACAAAATGAAAATGATCCCTTCACCAGAGTAAGAAAAAGAAAACAAATTGCCTCTACCAGAAAATTAAAATGAAAGAAATTGCCTTCACTAGAAAAAGAAAATCAAAAGAAATTGACTTCCCCAGAAAAATAAAAAGAAAAGGTAAAGAAATTTTCTTCAACAAAAAATGTAAAGGAAAAAGAAATTGCCTTCACCAGAAAAAGAAAATGAAAAAATAAATTGCCTTCATCAGAAAAAGAAAAGGAAAATGAAAAAAGAAATTGCCTTCACCAGAAAAAGAAAAGGAAAAGGAAAAAAGAAATTGCCTTCACCAGAAAAAGAAAAGGAAAAGGAAAAAAGAAATTGCCTTCACCAGAAAAAGAAAAGGAAAAGGAAAAAAGAAATTGCCTTCACCACAAAAGGAAAAGGAAAAAAGAAATTGCCTTCATCAGAAAAAGAAAATGAAAATGAAAAAAGAAATTGCCTTCACCAGAAAAAGAAAAGGAAAAGGAAAAAAGAAATTGCCTTCACCAGGAAAAGAAAAGGAAAAGGAAAAAAATGACTTCACCAGTTAAAGAAAACGACAATGAAAACAAATTGACTTCACCAAATAAAAGGAAAAAGAAAAGAAGGAAAAAACTGCCTTTTTCTGCTGACTTTACTTTTTCTCTTCATTTTCTGGTGACTGCAATGTTTTTCATTTTCCTGTAACTTTTTTGGTGAAGGAAATTTCTTTTCCTTTTCTGGTGAATGCAATTTTTCCTTTTCTTCTTATTTTTCTGGCGTAGGCAATTTCTTTTAATTTTCCTTCATTTTTTCTGATGAAGGCAATTTTTTCCTTCTCATTTTCTTGTTAAAGCAATTTCTTTACTTTTTTTCTGGTGAAAGACATTACTTTACCTTTTCCTTTCTTTATCTGGTGTAGATACCTTTATTTCTTTTCTATTTTGGTGTAGGGAATTAAATATCCTTTTCTATTTCTAGTGAAGGCAATTTCCTTTCTTTTTCCTTTCCTTATTATAGTGAAGGCAATTTCTTGTCACTTTCCTTTCTTTTTTCTGATGAAGGAAATTACTTTTCCTTCTCGGTTTCTATTTTGGTGTAGGCAATTACTTTTCCTTTTCTATTTCTGATAAGGCAATTTCTTTTCCTTTCCTTTTTCTGGTGAGAGCAATTTCTTTACATTTTATTTTTATGGTGAAGACAATTTCGTTCTCTTTTTATTTTCTGGTGAAGGCATTTTTTCCTTTTCTTATTATTTTTCTGGTGAAGGGTTTTTTTTCTTTATCTTTGCTGGTGAAGTCAATTTCTTTTCATTTTCTTCTCCTGGTCTAGGCAATCTTTATTCGTTTTCCTGTTCATTCTTTACATTTTCTTGTAATTTTTCTGAAGGAATTTTTTTTTCTTTTCTTTTTCTTTTGAAGTCAATTTCTTTTCTTTCTTCTTTACTTTATCTGATGAAAGCAGCTTCTTTTCCTTTTCCTTTTCTGATTGATATCATCTTTTTTCTAGTGAAGGCTATTTCTATTTTTTGTTTTTTTTTTAGCTTTTATTTTTCTGTTGAATGCAATTTTCCTTTTCTTTTTCTTGTGTAGGCAATTTCTTTTCATTTTTCTGGTGAAGGAAATTTCTTTATCTATTTTTTTCCTGATGAACTAATTTCTTCTTCTTTTCTTTTTATTTCCTCTTCTTTTTTTGGGAAGGAAATTTCTTTTCCTTTTCCTTTTATTTTTCTGGTGAAAGCAATTTTTTTTCTTTTTCCTGTTCTTTTTTCTAGTGAAGATTATTTCATGTTTTTTTATTTTTATTTTTCTCGTGAACACAGTTTATTTTACTTTTCTTTTTCTGGTGAAGGTAATTTCTGTTCATTTTTCCTTCGCTTTTTCTGGTGAAGCCAATTCATTTTCTTTTTCTCGTGAACGCAGTTTATTTCTCTTTTCTTATATTGGTAAAGGCAATTTCTTTTCTCTTCCTTTTTCTTTTTCTGGTGGAGATAATTTTCTTTCCTTGTTTTCCGGTGAAATCAATTTGTATTCTTTTTCTTTTTCTGGTGAAGGCAATTTCTTTTCCTATTTTTCTGGTTAAGACGATATCTTTTCCTTTTGTTTATTTTTTTCTCGTTATATCAATTTCTTTCATTTTCCTTTTCTTTTTCTTTACTTTCTCTGGTAAAACCAATTTCATTTTCCTCTCCTTTTTCTGGTGAAACCAATTTCTTTTCCCTTTACTTTTCATTTTCTGGTGAAGTCAGTTACGTTTCCTTTTCCTTTATTTTGGCAAAAAAAGTCTTCTTTTTCCGATGAAGTAAATTTGTTTTCCATTTCTTTTTCTGGCGAATGCATTTTCTTTACCTCTTCATTTTCCTGGTGAAGGCCCGCTGATATCTGAGACATGGAATAGATATATTTTATACCGCAGCCAATGCAGATGTTTGCAATGTTAGCTGAGTACGAATTCTAAGCTGAAACATGTATTTTATGACTTTATTTCTTTCCTTAATCACTCAAAAAATAACTTGGAAAAAATCCCGAATAATATGCTGGAATTAGGTAGTTCTCTAATTCTCCGAATTTTCTCAAAAAGTATCAAAATCAGAATGTATTTTTTATCAGAAATCCAATATTTGATTTTTCTACGAGACAATGGATTTTTGCATATAAGCTTTTCAAAGCCGTTCATTTTACCTGGGGATCTGTAATATCTTCTAGTTCAATGGATCGAGCTGTAGCTTCATTATAAGTATGTATTAAATAAAGAGGCAAAATATGACCAGTTATCTCCCGTAGCTTAGAAGATCGAATGAAATAAATTGAAGAAAGTGTTCAGTTTAAATGTTACAGAATGCGAAATGCATTTGAAGAGTGAATGTCAATGTTTACTCTCTCTGTCTATCTCTCTCTGTCTCTCTCTCTTTCTCTCTCTGTCTCCGTCTCTCTCTGTATGTGACAGTTTCCATGTCAACCGTTTATCAAGATTTCTCACTTGAAAGAAAAAAGTGATGCCCGTTTCATATTTTATAGTGGAAACAACATTTCTACACTCTTATATACCAATAACTATGTACGTCGCTTGATCAATACGTCTGAGCCATGAATCGTAGGTATTAACGAAATTTTTATTTTTGGTGTAAAACAAAAGCTTTCTCCATCAGCATATTAACTTACACTTATATATATACATATATATATAATATAATTTTTTTTAAATATGATTCCTTCGCTGCATACATATATATATACATACACATATATATACATATATATATATATACATATACATATATATATATACATATATATAAATATATATATATACATATACATATATATATATACATATATATAATATATATATATATATATATATATATATATATATATATATATATATATATATTGGAAAAATGTATAGCAAAGTGGAAAAGGTTCCTTGTGACGCGTTGTGAAAAAAATAAATTGACAGAATCCCTTGTTCGTGCACATATGTAGTCGCACTAACGTAACGAATTTAATCTGATGAAGCCCTAAATGATGAAACACGCCACAAGAAAACTTTTTGCATATTGCCATACATTTGTTCCCTAAAATTGTTATTGATATATAAAATTGTATATTGTTATCTCATATATATATATATATATATATATATATATATATATATATATATATATATATATATGGTAAAGGTAACAAATCTGTTGGTATATAATCCAAGTGGATTCTAATAATATAAAATAATAAAACTGATGCACAAAAAGAGCTCAATGTATTTATTATTACAGAGCAATAATTAATACGCAATAAAATCCCAAATCTGCTAATATGAGTAATAAGCTTATTTCGACAGACGAAAATATAATTCGTCTGTCTTATCAAAGATGGTATAGACTGATTTCGTATCGAAAATAGAAATTTAACTTTGAAGGTACAAAACACCATCGCAAAACTAATACAGAATTTATCCATTTCAATGTTTCAGTTAGACGAAAGTCACGAGACAGTGATCAGGAGAGGGGGAAAGGTATTTGTCTTAAACGAAGGAGGTTCTTATTTTTAATATATTTTTATTTTTAAATATGACCTATTTATTTTATATTAATTATAACTTATTTTAAAATATAATTTTCCTTTATTTTAAATATAATTTTTTTAGATATGACTTATTTTAAACTATCTTTTTTTTTAAATATAACTTGTTTTTCATATGACTTTGTGCTTTTAGGTATGACTTTGTATTTTTAAATATAACTTTCTATATTTCTTAAGTTTTTAACCCCTTTTTATTCCTCTGTTAATCTTAAAATAACATTTCATTCTTCATATAACCCCAATTTAATGTCATATGGTTAATATCCTGGTTTAATTTTATAAAATCCCTTCCCTTTAAAACAAATACATTCCACCTACCACTGACCACTGTCTGGTACCATTCGTCTGATTGAAACATTAAAACTGATAAATTCTGTATTAGTTTTTCGATGTTTTTCTTTTCTTTCTATTAAATTCTATTTCAGACACGAACGCAGTCTATACCAGGGTTTACAAGACAGACCAATTATATTTTCGGCAGTCGAAATAAGCTTATTCCATTATTATTGATTTGGGATTTTGCTGTGTATTAATATATATATATATATATATATATATATATATATATATATATATATATATGTATATATGTGTGTCTGTGTGTGTGTGTGTGTCCTGGGTATAACGATAGACTAAACCCGACAGCAAGTATTCTGATCGGGAGATTGGAGGATTTGAGGAGCTTGGAACCACCTTTTAATTGCTGTTGTTCCAAGGTCCGCCCTGACCAGGGGTGGTAGCACCTGGTAGGGTCCCAACTATGGGCAAATAGTGCCTACCATAGCTGACCAGGTTCTGTAATAGGATACGACTGGTCTAGGAGATGGAAAACTCTTACACGAAAAGCCTGATGTCTATTATCTGCTTCGTCTGTGGCATTTATTTGCACCGACAGAGTGCATCAATAGTTCCGAAAAGTGTGGATGGTTCAGCACCAGCCCTCACCACTTTAATCAAATCAGTTGTGTTGGTTTTCTGGCGGTTTAATTGATTCTTATCCACACAGTTTACTTGCAAGGTCCTCTGGCGAGAGAGTGAAGGTGTCAGGGTCAAGTAAAAGATATTACTGGAAGGTTCTAGCTGGAGCTCTGCACAGCAGCAGACCGATGGATGATGGCCGTTCTTTCACAAACCCATGAGCAATTGTGATGTCCATGTCCTCCATCGGTGATAAAGTAGCGCTATTTGGGATCTGCACTACTTTCCCGATTATGGGGAGGGGCGATAAAAGGAGCCCTAAACATTGCTTGCTCACACAGAGACGAGGTAGCCCACTGCAGCTGTCTGGTTATCCAGTAACGCAGTCGAAACAGCAAGGAAGATAAAAGGAAATATAGAAAGAATTTTCATTTTCGATCCCGGAATGTTCGCACTCTTCAGGACAATGATTCTGCAACAGAGCTTAAAACAGCTCCCGTGTCCCTCGAGTTAAGAAGTGTAACATCGACATAGCGGTCATTAGGGAAAGACGTCAGGCGGGCAATTCTCAATTTATGCTCTGTGGGATGCAACACATTCTGCATCCTTGGAGGTTCTCGGCTTACCACGTCGAAAACACCAAGACTGGTTTGATTACAATAATGCAGAGGTTCAGCAATTTATAGATCAAATGCACTCTTCTAATAAAACGTGGATTGAGGACAAGAACTATTCCACTAAGAAGATCGTTTACAAGAAGTGCAAAAGTCAGGTCCAACGAGCTCTCAGAGCCATGAAAGAGTGTTGGGGGTCTGAATAGGACACTGAACTCCAAGAAGATTCAGATAGAAAGGATGTAAAGTTTTTCTGTGCTGGCCTCAAGAGCGTTTTCGGTCCTCAGAAAAGTGGTGTTGCTCCAATGTCCACAACAGATGGTGAAACTCTCTTAACGGATAAGTCAGACATTTTGGATCGCTGGAAAGAGCACTTCAAAACTTCGGTTACTGATAAAGAAGTCATCTCATCAATTGTGCAAAATCAAGACATTCCGGAGTTGTCATTTGAACCTACCTATCAAGAGGTAAGTGACACATCAAGCAGATCTCATCTGGAAAATCTCCTCCTCCTAAGGATCCTATTTCACCTGAAGCGTATAAGCATGGTGGCTAAAAGTTGGTAGAAAGGTTGCATCTCCTTTTCGTGGAGATATAGAAGGTGAACTGTGTCCCACATGATTATAAAGACGCCTCTATCAAACACCTTTATAAAAACAAGGGTATCAGGAGTATCTGTGATAATCATTGGGGGATATCACCCCTTTCAATTGCAGGCAAAATCCTAGCTAGACTGATTCTAAACAGAATTATTATACACCATGTTGACGATATCTATACTGCATCGCTGTGTGGGTTTCGCTTCTGTATTCCGTGTTCCTTTAGGACGTTGGCGATCATGGCTCACAACAATTTATATTGTTTTATATTAACTGAATTCATTTTTTATCCGTGTGAAGGCGCGCGTTTGTTCCCACTATAAGTTCTGGATTACTCTAATTTCCTCCAAAAATATATCAAGCTTAACCATCAGTTTTTGTCCAGCTTCTTCTTCTTTTATGTGCTGTGTCTCTTCAGAACAATAACAATCATGGTTCTCCACAATGCTTTGTCCTTTATAGCTGTTAATAAATCTTGTCTTTTTCTTTTCTCTCCTAAAACTTCTGACATCCATTTACTCAAGCTTGCTAAGTAGGATATGCTTTGTTTTCCTCTGTCACTCTTGCCTTCAACCTGTCCTATGAGTATCAATTTTTAAGCTTTCTTTTTCATTATGTGCCAGAAATTTCAATTGTTTCTTTGTGATGTCAAGTAGAAGTGTCTTTTTTGTTTCTATTTTCTCTAAAATTCCCCTTGGCTCTCATGTTCAGCAGAATATGTAGAAAGATATTTCTGTTGCTTCAAGTCTCTTCTTCATCTGTGAGGAAAGCAGAACTTGGAGAATTTAAATCATCAGTTTTTTTTTCTTTTTTTTGTAAAATGGGACACCCAGTTACCGAAAATCTACTCTGAATCTGAAATTTAAAAAAATATCATGACATTGTTTAATTAGAAAAGCTTTTAATTGCTTTTTATAAATTAGATTTATTAAAGATACTATTTTCTTAAGAAAGAAACGTTTTTCGATAAATAATGAATTTTTAAAAGAATTGTTTTCATATTTTATTTAAATTTGAATCCTAATAATTCATAATATTATAAATCGTTTAAAATTCTGCATTACTTCAATCCGTTTAAGTGATATTGTTATTAAGTGAAAACTATATTTATGAAACTGCAATTCTTTCATTTCTGTGTTTTATCGTGTTTACGTCTTTTCATCACTTCAAAATTTTAAAGTAAGTTTTTCTTTTTTTAATTACTATTTCACGAAATATCTTTATATATATATATATATATACATATATATATATATATATATATATATATATATATATATATATATATATATATATATATATAGGGTATTGGATTAAATAATAGAAGTGTAAACAATTACGTAATTAAAATTAGAAATTAAAGTACCATAAACATTTAATAATTTTAACATTTAATAACCATCATGATAACAATTAATGATATAGAATAAAATAAAAAAATAAGTAAGATATTAAAAATATAAATTAATAATAAATAAAATTTCATAACAGTTAAAAAATTATTGATTTACATATATCATGTTATTTTGAGAATGTCGTCCTTATCCTGGTATTTGATTAACATCTCAGTTATTAAATTTATAAATTAATTTAAGAAAATTTTATAGTATTTTAAATTTTATTGTTTTTTTAAGAAAGCATCTTCAAGCGTAAGGCTATAAATCTAAAGTAACTAAAATTAAATGAAATATTACATAATTGCTGGAAATATGTTAATTATTTTTTAAATTGCAAGGTAGTTAAAAAACAAAAAACAAAAATAAAAAGGCGTTCAATTAGATGTCGTAAATTTATGTCAATTCTGGTCAACCATACTTAGCTGTCGACACTTTAGACTGCCAATAATTTGATCAGCACGTCAAAACAACAAGCCCCTTGTATAAGAAATGCTAGTATACTAAATTTTTTATTCTATAAATAAATATTGTTTAAAAATAATTTACCTTGAAATGTGCTAAGTTTCCTCAAATAACGTGTCACATATATTTTTGGAAGTATTTAAAATCGGGAATTAACTTAAATATGTCAAAATGTGTAAAGTGCGCCAAATTTAAATGATTGTTTTTGAAAGCGACCAAAAAATTAAAATTTCGACCAACGTAATTTCTATTTGACCGGCACCAGAGTATTTATCTTATGGCAAATAGTGAATTTAATCATTTAGCTTTCAATGAAAGCGAAAATGAAAACTTCAAAAAAAGCTTTGTCATTGATAAAAATTCATTTCAAAAGCAAGGTATTGAAACTGAGTGGAGGAACCTATATATATATATATATATATATATATATATATATATATATATATATATATATATATATATATATATATATATATATATATGCACACAAACATATATATATATATATATGCACACAAACATATATATATATATATATGCACACAAACATATATATATATATATATGCACACAAACATATATATATATATATGCACACAAACATATATATATATATATATATGCACACAAACATATATATATATATATATATATATATATATATATATATATATATATATATATATATATATATGCACACAAACATATATATATATATATATATACGTGTGTATGTATATATAAAAAATTGTAGAGCTGAGAAACAGGATCTTTCAATCAACTAAATTTTGAGAATGTCGTCCTTATCCTGAACCTTTTGATAAATAACATAATTCCAGTCAATTCTGAAATCCCATGTACGAAAGCAATTTCTTTCCTTTTCTTGAAATAATTTTCCCATTATTTTCTCGCTGTCCTTAAAACTTGCAATTGTTCTTAGGTATTTCAGTGTTGCCTTTTTGCTTTAGTCGATGTAACTCTATCCCAAATTTCTTACATCCTTTTTTTCTCTTATTCATTTCTTTCATCATTTATTCTTTCTATACTTTTAATCTTCTAACATGTTTCCTCCTCTTACCTTCTTTCTTCCCAACGACCTTTTCTATTTTATGTCATTCTTTTTATTCGATTTATTTATCTTGCATTTCCTTTAGTTTGATTTATCTTACTTTATTTTCTAACATTGTCTCTTTTTTGTCGGTGAGTACTTACTATTATTTCTGCATTTTCTCGCATTCCGTTATAAATTATTCTCTACGCTAAATTATTTCAATCAACAATAAATATTTCACACACACACACACACACACATACATACATATACACACATGCGTGCGCGTATGCATACGAAGTGCTACATAATATTTTAGCAAACTTAAAATGTGAAAAGAAAGTAAGAAAATAATGAGGATAGGAGTTCTTTATAAAGGATTGTCTAAGATAATTAAATAATATTCCTAGCAATAATGACAAACACTATGAACACTCTACCCGGGTGTAATAATTTAAGGAGTCACTAATAATTAACTAACATGAAATATAACAATGAAATGATAAGTGTCATATAAGAAAAAATTACTAAAAACAGATGTCCTTCATCAAGGATATTGGAAGGAGAAACAAACATTGAAGAATAGCTTGATCATTTAAATAGGAATATAATAGGAGTTATTTCTGGGCAGGAAATTAGAATGAGTACAATGAACAACTTGAAACACTTAAAGTAATAATAATTAGAAACATTTAAGTAACACAAGTCATCCCCGCACAGACGACATTACAATGAGAACAGTCGAGACACTGGAACGATTGAAAGGTTACAAAAATATAATTAACTAATACAACAAATGTGCAAGCAAGGGCAATGGAAGGAAACAATCTATCGTCGTGGAATGACGAATGGTATAACGAAGAAGAATTAATATACGATATTTAATAGCAAAGAAAATAATCTAATGTTTAAAGTGATAAGTAAGGAGAATGAAATAAGACGCGATATCTCCAGCATCGACATTAGAATCAGAACAATTGAAAGATGGCAATGATTAAATGAATTAAACAAATTACTAAATTTCGGGTTAGGGATAAGATTTCGACTCGAACGTAAGCTGAGGTGAGTGAGGATCTTCTAAATGCAGAGAAATAATGAAATAATTAGCAATTACTAGATATAAATTATGACGGAAAATGGCGAGATAACTGATAATGATATCTAGTAATAATATTGTTCAGAATTGTATTTTATTTGGAAGTGACACGTTACCGACATGTTTTTTTTATTTTTTAAAGTAATTTACATTCGTAGATATGCCTCCCCACCACGACCACCACCACCACCACCACCACCGATAGTCAGCAGGACCGAGGAAAAATATTTTATTTATTTCTAATTTCTGATTATCAGCTATGATACTTTTTGACAGTTGAGCGAACATTAAATAGCGAAAGCCTCTTTCACTAATAACTCAATAAATGCAAAGTAAGAGTTTACTCCGAATTTTAAAATAATAATGATGATATTGTTCAACACTTTAACTCTAAGTTAAAAGTTGAGTATATATATATATATATATATATATATATATATATATATATATATATATATATATATATGTGTGTGTGTGTGTGTTTAATTAAAGACGACTGACAAGGTACTGCGATTAAGTTTATTATTTAATCGTTCAAGCGTTCCATTTTCTGGACACAAAGTGTGTAAAAACAGTCCAAAAGTTCTGAATAATATGCGAGCGCTTTCGGCCAATCTTTTAACCATTATCAAGGGCTATTTTTATTTTTTAACTAACTGTATGGGTTTTTATGTATGTGTCTAAAGTTATAAGAATGATTTATATTTGTGGCTGTGTTTGTAGCTATTGTGTGTTGGTTTTTCCTTTGTTTATTATTAAGGCTTCCATTTACGCTTACAAAATTTTAAACAGCTAACCTTATCATTAAAAATAGCAACATACCCGCAAAATCAAAACTAAAACGAGCCAACATTATTTACGAGTTAAATGCCCCTTAAGGAACTATTTTCTCATAAATAATTACCTTGGTCTTACTACGACATTCTTATTTAGACGGCTTTCACTACACCTACCCAACCATAGCTCAATTAGGACTCATTTAAACACTCACAAAAATTCACAAAGTTTTGGATGTATACTATTGTTGGGTGGTCATCGACTAAACCGGCTCCCCAATCCACGTTCTTGCGAGTGAGGTGGGTCGTAAACAGCCCTGTAGGCTGAAAAATAAGACCTGTGTAAGAGCGAAAGAAGTTGTGACGAGTCAATGGTCGCCTAACTAGAAGGGGTGTCTCAATAAATCACTGTGGAGAAGGCAATGAGAAACCACTCCACTATCAATCCCAAGAAAACTCATGGCTTTTAACAATAACATTATGAAAGATAACGACGTGAAGGGGATTAAGTCTATTCGAATTAACTCCTTGTATGGTAAGGAGCGACCGTTATCCATCGACTGTTAGCAAAAAATAAAAAGCGTAAAGGATCAAACTCCTTGCATTTGATCTCTCGCACGGTTTGGAAAGGCATGGACGACAGGTGTCACCTGACCCTCATCCATTGACTTTTCGCCTCAAACAAAAAATAGTTCTAAGGACATGGCATACCAGAATATAAGCAAGCGATGAGAAAAATGAAAGAGAGTTAGAACTGATACTAGCCCAAGATATGAAGGAACGTGTTCTAAGATATTGTCAACTCTCTGAAAGAATTCTTGTATTTAAACTGTAAGGAAAGCCTTTCAACATATCCCTTAAAGTTTTGTATGCACCGACAGCACAAAACAGAAGAAATTAAAAGTTTTTTTCTGTACGCTAGACAACGCCAAGATTCAATGCAAATCGCAAGAAATTGCAATCGTTATGGATGATCTGAATGCCAAGGATGCAAGGAGAGAGATGGATTTCGGTGACGCACTTTCGGTCCTCTGTTAAAATAATTCTTAGATATTTAAATTGCCGTACTTGTTTGATTATTTCCAATTTTCATTTTGGGCTCTTCCGTTTGCTAACAATCCTGCATTCTGCCTTCTTGCAATTGATGTTTAGTCCTTTACTCTTGCTTTCCTTCACTGCCTTTTTTAGGAGTCCTTTTATTTTGCATTGAGTGTCTGTTATCAACCTTGTGTCATCTGAATATCTTATGTAGTTAAGATTACGGCCGTCAATAATGAATGCTTGTAGGATTTCTAATTCTCTCAGAATCACCTCACTGTTACATAAATGAATTAATAGATGATAATTGCTATATAGACTGAAGAATGAAAACCTCCGACAACCGGCTAAAGTTTAAATTGGTCACTAAAAATAAGTGATAATATACAGGGTGTCCATAAAGTTCGTGTGCACTTTAAAAAATTTATAACTTTATTTGTATTTGCGATAGAAATAATCTGTAAAAAATGTTATAAAGTTTAATGTACCTAGATTTAAGTATAGCTAAAATAAATACTGTGATTTCAGGCATTACTGTAAATCAGTTAGCAAATGTTTTCCGTGAACTGCAAAATCGTATTACCCTTTGTATTGCCAATGATGGAGGACATGTAGAAACTTAAATAAAATTTCAATAAAACCTTAAAAATATAGATTTACTTCTTTCTAATCCTTTTTACAAATTATTTCTATCGCAAATACAAATAAAGTTATAATTTTTTTAATGTACACACGAACTTTATGGACACGCTGTATATCCCCTAAAATGACTATGAATTAAGAATTCTCTACAACCGTTTTGGGATCACTGAGAAGAATTAACTCCCTTTGAAGAGTGGATGGAAAACTAATCAGACTCATTGAAACAGTAAAGGAAACAGGAACTAAAATGAACTAAAGTGATACACCTTCTCTTATGTGAAATGGAATGAGAAATATCTACAGTTTTAGAATGAGCAAAATAATCGCTAATAGGAATTAATTAATACTAAATATCTCTAAGTTAATATGATGGCATTACAACGATCTTTACCCGTCGAATGAGTAAAGGAATGAGTAAAAAGTAAAATTATTGTAGACAAACATTTCAAAGGACTGTGAGTTGACAACGAAATCCACACGTGCAATGAATAAAGGGATCACCAAGTTCATTTAATAAGACTATTCACCTGGCAAGGAATGTGGAAGGCGAACTATTTACTCGTGATGAAAATGTAATAGGAATGTTAAGAAAACTCTACACGAGTAAGTTGTATGGAATGAGAAGCATCTCCACTCATTGAAAGATTAAAAGGATGATGTATGATAATAAATAGGAGTAATTCTCTTGAAAATCTTTTGAGTATGAAAAGCAGCTTCACTTATGGAATAGGTTAAGGGGTCATTGAGAAAAAATGACCTGAGATATATCCAGTAGCAAGGATTGTGGAATGATTATCATCTACACAGGTCTAAAATGTAAAATGATTTATACAACTGATGAACTCATACGAGATGTCGCGTAAGAAAACCCGCAGAATGAGAATCATGTACACGGTGGATAGAGAAAATATTAGGAAATACTATTTGGGAAAATAAGTGGAAAGATAACCAGCTGTAACCGTCGAATGATTAACGGGCTCAGTAATAGAATTAAGTAACGCACACCTCCTAGCAAATACAGTGGAATGAAACCCACGTACCCAAGTGCAATGAGTCAAGGATTCGTAAGAAGAATGTAATAGAATGATATATCATTTAGCAAAGACACTGCAATGCAAGTTATCTACATTGAAAGATAAATGGCCGAGTGAGAAGAAAGAAAATAATGCGAGATATCTCCAAGCTAAAAAAGTGGAATGAGAATCAGCTTACTCCGAGAAAAGAGTAAAGGCCTGTTAACAATTACTAGATAAACTCTGGCAAAGTTAAGGCTTCACTAAATATGAACAAATAATAGATAATAGAACCGATGGAAATAGAAGAGGATGCAATATGAATAATTAAATAATATCAGGGAAAACAACAAAAAACAATTGGAAAATGTATAAACATTGAAATATAAACTAAAACAACATAAACTCTAACTAGTACAGAGGAATGCGAATGATTTATACGTCTGAAAAAAGTAATAGGCTCACTAATGAGATGAGATGTGATAGACCCTAAGAGAGTGAAAGGAGCACTATTTCTACAAATGGGAAGTCGAACACGTTCCTAATTATTTCGTTAATTCGAGATATACTCTAAAAACATCCAGTGAAATGAGAATGATCCACCCCCGTAGAAGGTGGTAAAGATTCCCTATTTTCCCTTCAGGAGGTGGGTTATCACTGCTCTCCACAACTTCCAGTGTAGCTGTAAGGAATCCATCTTTGTCTCCGACTTACCATTCATCTACAATAGTGTTTCCCAACGTGGGCGCTAGCGCCCCCTTGTGGGCTTTGTTATATTGAAAGCGGTTACTAGGAGTTTGTGTTTCATTTGGTGTAGGTGCACATACTCAGAGGTGGGGGGAATCCATCATTTTTTTCAAATTTCTAAGCATTATTCAATATTGGCTACAAAAGCAAATTTTTGAAAGCTATCTAAAGCTGTGTGAAGCTATCAAACTTTTCACTTTTTTCCAACTTCCAATATGGCTGAATATGGTTTCAATGCAGTTACAAAGCTTCTTACTAAACAAAGAAACCGCCTGCAAATTACAAAATGAGGAGATCTATGATTAATTTTAAGCAGCATTGAACTTGAGTAAATTGAGTAAGAGCCTTGGTCAGTAAGCACCAAAGCCAACCATCGCATTGAAAGCATTGAGATAAGCTATCAAATGTGCCTAGAGTAAGAGCCTTAACCAGTAAGCACCAAAGTCAACCATCGCATTGAAAGCATTGAGATAAACTATGAAATAAAAGTTCTTTTTAGAATTTTCATCATTTATAATAGAAATGAAAACAATATTAAAATTAGTTTTACACTAATACCTAAGTGCTTGCTATGAAAGATGAATTCAGTATAATATTAGGAATTTAATTTGAGAGTTGATCAAAAATGTTGTGCCCAAAAGGGGTGCTGGTTTAAAAAATAAAGGTTAGGAAACACGGATCAACACAAAGTTTATTATTGTTCTCTCTTGCCTTATTTCGCGGTTTTCCTTCTCCTGCCTTCAAATTGTCTTGTGGGTGTCCAATTCTCAAAGCCTATTACTTACATGGTTAATCCATGTCTGCAGAAACACATCTCTTTCGCTTCGAGTCGATTATTTATCTGTGAGGAATTTGTCGAGCATTCACTCTCATATAAAAGAATAAATATTACATCACAGCTCAGCACTCCTTCCTTTGTTTCCAACGAAATTTTCCGATATTTTAATACCTTGTTTAGTTTCTAAAATATATATTTCTTTATTCCATTGCGCCAACAGATTTATTTTTCGTTGTCTGTTACGACACTATACAACTATCTATCTGGTTATAGTTTCTCTACTATACGTCCTTCATTCTGGCATTTCTAATTCGTAGCTCATATCAAAGGTTATCTTTATTGTTAAAAACCATAGATATTCTGTCTTTTTACGGTTAATAATTAGTCCTTTCTTGACGTTTTCCTTTTTGGTCTGACAGCAACACAGTGTCATCTGCTTACCTCATGTTCTTAAGATTATGTCCCTCGATAATAAATTCTGGTATAATTCTATTGCTTTTAAGATCGTCTTGCTGTATAGTTTCAATAAATCAAGCAATAAAAATGCTTACACTTTACTCATCTTTCTATTGTGTACATGCTCAATGCATTTTTTATCCTTGTACCACTGTTTGTATCACTTAAATGTTTTGGGTTATTCTAATATCTCGCTTGTGGACACATCACTTTGAAACATCGATTCCCGTACAATCATCGAATTTAAGTAACGTCGAACCTGGTCAATACCTAGATGGGTGACTGTTTTGAAATACCAGGTACTGTAAACTTGAATGTGCGCGTGGTGTAATGTATAATGGCTCGATATTGTTAATCGGAAAGCCGAGTTCCAATTCCCGTTGATTTCGTTATATTCACTTACTTATTCACTTACTTATAAATTCACGTTTTCTCCCTTCAGACATTGGTTAATTAGTAAGGCTTGTACTACTAAATCATTATCCCCCTCAAAAAATTCTTACAATCTTAGCTCATTTTAGTGTTTTAAATAACCTGCATATGTGTGATAAGCGGTAGAAAACTAATGGACAAGAAATTTAATATCTTGTACATTTAAAATCACGCTTTCTTAACATTTCACGTGTGTTTTTCTGTCGAAACGTATCAAATATTTTTTGTGGAATATAGGCATAGTACTTTTGCATTTGTATTGCTTACGCTGATATCAGTTCAAAAACATAGTGTTTATAGTTCCAATCTTTGGAACAAAGCCACAGAGTTCTTGCATTATTTCCAGACTAATTCTGCTGAGAGTTCAAATCCTGAGATAATAAGCTGAATTATGTGACTGATATTCCGTGGGAATTAGTAATCATTTCCATCTGGTTTGGTCTGGTTTGGTTTATTTTCTTTTACGGCATATCAACCTCAATAGGTTATTTAATGCCTACAACATTTTTAGGATAGATTCGTATGAATAGAATATGTATTCTTTGGTTTAGATTGATTTGGTTTATTTTGTTTTACGGCATAGCAGCCTCAGTGGGTTATTTAATGCCGACAACATTTTTAGGATAGATTCGTATGAACAGAATATGTATTCTTTGGTTTAGATTGGTTTCGTTTATTTTGTCCCATGGCATACCAACCCCAATGGGCTACTCAATGCCGACAAAATTATTTATTGCTGGTAATATTTTGTTTTGTCAAAAATCTGTTTCTGTTAATATTTTCCCTTCAAAATTGTATTGCAGGTAATAGTTTTTTCAAAAAAGTATTGCTGGTAATAGTTAACTAATTGCTCATAGTTGGGACCCTAATAGGTGCTACCACCCAGGGTCAGGGTGGACTTGGGGACACCTAGCAATTAAGAGGTGGTTCCACGCTCCTCAAAACCTCCTGATCTGAAGCCTTGCTGCTGGACGTAGTTTATCGTTTTACCCAGGATGCGGATGTAGTTTAACGTCTTACCCAGGATGGCATTTCCACCTGGCGTCTATGAAGTCTGACAACATCTCTATTACAATTCCATATAGTCCTTTTGCTTTGTTTATGTTTATGTTGACAAATGCCGATATTAACTCAGATTTTAGTAGTATAGGTTTTTACACTTTTTTATATATTATATTTCTCATCTCTGGTTTCCTGGAAGAGATCTTCGATTCATTAGTTTCATCCATGGTGTATCCCTTTCTTTTTCTATTATGAGCTTACCATTTTTAAATTGTATGTATCCTCTTGATGAGTATGAGGTGTGTCATGGTTAAGGATTTGCTAAGAGGAATTAATTAATAATCCGAGATATTATCTAGCGAGGAAAATGTAAAAATATCCACTAAAAGGAATTAGCTACTTTTCCGCAGATAACTCCAAAACTTTTCTGAGATCAGTGCATGATGAAAAAAAGGACCCCAATCTGGGTCCTTTTGCACTTTTGCATTTAATCTGGACATGGAAAGGCATTTCTTGACGAAATGTTTGTTATTATTAAGAAGAACTACCAAAGTATTTTTGATTATTTTATTAATTTTTTAATCATTCGTTTGAAATTTTAGTTAAAACTCTTCTTTTATGTTTTTTGCGTTAACGGTGGGCCAAAGATTAGTATGGGAAATTTAGCTTCTTTTTTGCGGTAACAAAAAAACACATTGTTTTGGAAATTGTTGCAAAAATCAAATAACTGTCGGATATTAATTAATTTTTCAAGATTATTCACAAAAGAATTAAATTATTTTTAAATATTTTTTTTTTAGAAAATTTTGGTAAAAATATTTTTCTTATATCTGTTACCTGCACTTATTTAATTTTTATAAAATTTCGAGAAATTAACATTTCCGGGTCTTTGTATTTATATTAGATAAAAGCAGGACTCCTTGGAGAACTAAAATCCTTAATTTGTTTTTGTCAAACAAACATGATTTACCGAAAATCTACTCTGAATTGTAAAATAAAAAATGCAATAAAACTATATTATTTAATTAGAAATGCTTTTAATTGCTTTTATAAATAAGATATATTAAGGACATTAATGACTAATTTTTTTTTTTAATAAATAATAGATTTTAACAAAAATTGTATTAATTTTTATTTTAATTAAAAAAAAAATTTTACGTTTTAATCTTTTATAATTTTGCATTAATTTCACTTGTTTTGATTATATTATTATTAAGTGAAAAATATATTTATTAATCATAAATGGAAAAGCTTAATATAAATCATCAAACACCAATATTTTTAAAATAATTTTTAATTTGTTTTTTATTAGTGTATAAGCATACCGTTTGTTGTAAGTACGGGTGACCATATACGACATTATCAGAAAATAAGTGCAATAACTATAATAAATTTAAAGCCAAAATTTTTTAAATTCAATAAAACAGTAGATTACGGAAAACATTTTGCTAATTTTTTAAGATTACTGAGTACTTTCAAACTATATATAAAGGTGCTCACATCATTCTCTTCAATCAAGTCTTACAGATAAAGTCTCCGTTAGAACATTAGATCAGTCATCAGGCTATCAACACAGCTACTATTGGGTTAAAAACTCAGGTACTGTCGGGTTAAAAACTCAGGTACTGTCGGGTTAAAGAATGCATTTCCGCAATATTTTAGACTTAAAGTAAATAATATATGTTTCAAATAAGATTAATTATACTTTAAATCGGCTAATATTCCTCAAATAAGGTTTTTGGAAGTGTAATGAAAATTCGGAGTCTAGTTCGTTTTAATGTGCCTTTATTGAACGTAATTGAAGACTCTTGACGTTCTGGATAAGACGATGCGACTTATTTATACAAATCATAAGACCGGGGAGGTAATCGTGTCGTCTTACCGCATTCGATTCGGCTTTGTTTGCTTCTAGTCCAACACAAAATCATCCAGGTGACTGGGTCTCTTAACAGTTCTCTGGGATCGTCTCGGTTGCAGCTGATCTGGACTTTCAGGTGTTACGGGAACATTCAGCCGGAAGTATTTCGTCTCATATCGTTTTTGTCTCCTTCTTGGAGTGGGACGCTCTGATCTTGAAAGCTGATTATCAGAGTCTGTTGTAGTATGCTCTCATTTTGAGGGGGCTATTCTTGTGTCGATCTCTGATTCGTCATTATCGGGACCTTGTTCCCCAAGAGAACAATGTTATTGTGTCGTCGTTACTATCAAAGGGGAAAATATATTGCTTCAGGGGAGAGCTGCTCCACCTTCTGATTTGATAACTCGCTGGCCGGGAAAAATCTCTGGGAGAAACGTTCGATTGTTTCCCGTCGGAGTGATGGATGCGCGCATAGAATGGGGTTGCCTCGAACAGTTCCACCTTACTCACAAGAGAATCATATCTGTTTTGTCGAACATGGTTTCTAAGTAAAACAGTACCTGGCTGGGAGAACCAGGAAAGGAGCTCCCGGTCGAACTTCAACTTGGAAATTTGAAAAATATTTCCTGAGTTGTTGCATTAGTTCTTGTACAC
This sequence comes from Acanthosepion esculentum, assembly GCA_964036315.1. Lineage (NCBI taxonomy): Eukaryota > Metazoa > Mollusca > Cephalopoda > Sepiida > Sepiidae > Acanthosepion > Acanthosepion esculentum. The sequence continues at coordinate 141,014,616 of OZ038480.1, forward strand.
AGTAGTGTTCTTATAGCTTACAGAGCCTCAGTTATTACGTCTTCCCAATGTCTAAATGGAAGGTTTTGGTTTTCAAGTGCTAACTGTACGGTTTTCCATATTATGCCATGTATCACTTACACTGTCCATTCACTTGAGGATTGTATGGGATAGTCCGGCTTACGGCCATTCCTTGTACCAATAGGAATTATCTTAGTTGGTCGGATATAAAAGGGTTCCTGCAATCTGTACGAATATTGAGAACCGTGAGCAAAGGCAGCGTATGACCGTTGTTGCACTTAATCTGGACGTGGAAAGGCAAAAGAGAATGGCAAGTACTCGTCACGACAGTTAGTAGATATTTGTTTCGGTATTTAGATGGAAGAGTCTCTCAAATAGCTGTAATATCAGTAATAGGAGTGGCTGAACTGTTTTCCAGTGCAACCAAGAAGTCTTTGAATAATCGTTTCCAATGTTGCCAAGCGTTAGTAGAAGACGGGTTTGGAGAAACCAAGTCGAGACGTTCTGGTTTAAGGTATTTCTCCATAATTACGTTCAATAAATTGTAATGAAAACTCAGAGTCTAGTTCGGCTTAATTTGGCTTTAACATACGTAATTGAAGAGTCTTGCCGTTTTGGCTAAGACGGCATGACTTATCTATACAAATCATAAGACAGGTGAGGTAATCAGGTTGTCTTAACACAGGTAGATTTTTTAATAGAGAGAATTACTCTGCGATGAAAGCCTACTGAAAATGGTGTTAAGTAGCAAAAAATCATTCTTCCAATCCATTAGAAAAGATCTAAATTAGTTTTTGAGAAAGCAAATGTATTTTACTTATTGGAAATCAATTAACTTGAAATTAAAAATAAAATAATAGCTTCAAGAAAGATTTTCTATTCATAAAAATTCATTTTACATCCTAGGTGTCGTTTTTTTCTGTTTTTTTTTTTTTGTGGAGGTACCTATTTTATTGTATCCCTTATCACATAATGTTATCACTAAATAGTAATAGCTAATACGAGATATTGCCTATTAATGAGAGTGGTATCAGAAGCATCCTCATACGTGACAAAGGAAATGAAGCACCAAGTAGAATTAACTAAACCTAAATATATACTAGGAAATACAATACCATGAAAAGCATCCGTATAAGTCAGCATATTAAAGGGGGCACTATGACTAAATCAGCTATTAAGATATTTCCTTTAGCCACTGCGAATGACGGAAATTCATCATGCAAGTTAATCATTTGAATACTTTCCACTGATAAATAATCATTTTTACGTAAAATCCGATGCACATTTTCTAAATACAATGTTCAGAAACAGTTTTTAGAAGCAGCAAGACAGTGGCAGTCATCGAAAATAATCAATCTATTATAACGATAATCTAAGAAATACAGAATAAACTTTATTGCTTTTCTATAATAGAATCGCATGATACGTACAAAAATCTCATATCTCTTCGAGCCTTAAGGTTTTGTTTTCGATTATACTTTTGATGAATAACATGAAAGTTCTTGGACAGGAAATTTTGTATAGGTCAACGAATTGTAGTCTTCTAACATTCGTCCTCTTTTCACTTGAAAATACTTAATCTCTTTCATTGGACTTGTATGTGTATGTCTTGAGACCCGATGCAAAATAAGCATTTAACAATGGGAACTCCAAGATAAAAATAAGAAATACATAGAATCAGACATCGCTGGAAATACATGAACAATCTGAAATGAAAATAGGTATATTTGAGCAGTCTGAAAGTAATACAAGCCGGCAGACATTTATCTATTGGCTACACAACACATTCACCCGTTTGGAGGGGAAATTATGATCGAAATAATATTTTCATTGAACTTCCCACCTCCCTCGCAAATTAAATTTTGTGTGTAATGTGCACAGAATGAACTTGTTTTCAGTTTGTTTTTCACAGGCAAGTATGTCACAGGAAAATATGTAAATAAAATATAGTTCTCTATAATTTTGAATCTACCCTGAAAAGTCGATTTTTTACGTAAAAAAGAATATTTCCCTCGCGATATCATTATTATTATCTATCTATCTATCTATCTATCTATCTATCTATTTGCATTACATTTTGGTGCTTCAAATTCTTATCTGCCATGGAATTACTGAAAGGATAAACATAGTGTCATGCATAACTATTTATATATCTATCAGATAAATAACTTATAGTTGAAACATATGAAGATATACTTACAGGCATATACATATGTAGAATGATATACAGAAATAATGCATGTGTGTATACATAAATTTCACTTGTTTATATATATATATATATATATATATATATATATATATATATATATATATATATATATATATATATATATATATACGCAACGCCATTTACGTATATTCATTCATGTAATCCACCCCATTTCATTCCAACGTCCCAACAACTAAGCATCATTCCAATGTCAGCCGTCAGAGGATTTACTTTGTAAGTAATATGCCGACAACGAGTAATCTTAGCACGCCGTCTGCTTTCCAAAGAAGTGACATGTTATTCTTCCTAATTACACATATATGTCGGATGTTCGGGAAAGAAAAATTCGTAAGTAAAATAACATAAATAGAAGAGAATATAGAAAAGAATAAATAAATAAATCACAGTGTTTATATCTAATCCCAAGGACGCACTATTTCTTTTTTGTAGATGTGCTTGCTTATTTCCTGAATTATGCGAACTCGCATTTTTTCGATCACAACATTGTGATTGAAATGTAGACACGGCTATAAATGAGCCTGGGTCTTGGCCAATGGAGTTGCCTATTCCCTCCAACACCAATAGACGATGTTGGAAAATAGGTTAGAGAAAACAGGAAAACTGTCAATGTCTTGGAAAATGGTCGTAACATGATTTTACAACAATGAATATATATATATATATATATATATATATATATATATATATATATATATATATATATAAATATATATATATATATATATATATATATATATCCCTTCCCCCCACCATAAATATAGCACACTTTAAAACTATATTTCTTCATATATATATATATATATATATACATATATATATTTTACTTAAATTTTTTTTTGGCCTATTGTTTTTGGGGTCAAACTAATGTTTAATCTTACTAATATAAAGACCCCTTCCCGACCACCTAGTAAAGAAGTTTACTCACCCTATGGTATTCTATTGATAATTATAATTTTGGATATAAATGAGATTTAGAGAAAAACTCTGTGCAAAAAAAGTGACTCGTTTATTTCCTGCAACGAGCAATCAATAGAAACATAACCGAACAGCAGCTTTAAATAAAGAATAATAGAAGTATAATTTATTTATAATAGTTAATATAGTTCGAAATGTTTAATAATCGATGGGTCCTCCTTTATTTTGAATAACCTTTTCAACCCTTTTTGGCATTGACTTGATTAGGTTCTGGCAAATCTCATCTCCAAGCATTGAATTCCATTCGGATATGAAATTCACAATCAAATCCTCTCTGTTGCTCAAATGCTTTCTCGAGAGCCTGTACTTTATAATGCTCCATAAGTTTTCTATGGGGTTGAGGTCAGGAGATTGGGGAGGCCATGTCATAACACTCACCTGCTTGTTATCGAAGTATTCCTTCATCAATTTTGATTTGTGACAGGGAGCATTATCCTGCATAAAAATGAGCTTGGTGGGGTCGATTTGCACCCTTTCAGTAGAAGGGAGCAGACAAGACTCTAAAATCCTCTTGTACTGCTCGATCCTGGGGGTCTTTTTAATAGGTTTTAAGAAACCAGTTCCATGACAAGAACAGCATCCCCAGAACATTATACTGAACGGAGGCTTGACAGTACTTACTACTAAATTCAAAGAGCTTTCAAAGCTTCTTCTTCGGATTTTAGATCGCTTATCCTTTGAATTTAGCTCAACTTTCGTTTTCATTTAGTAAAAAATCAGGTGAGTCACTTTTATCAAACAGCACTGTATATATATATATATATATATATATATATATATATATATATATATATATATATATGTGTGTGTGTGTGTGTGTGTGTGTGTGTGTATGTGTGTGTGTGTGTGTGTGTGTGTGTGTGTGTGTGTGTATTTAAAAAGAAAGATGAGTAATATATGTAATCCGGTGTTCTTATTGATATTTTTATTTTTACAAAACAGTGCTTAATGTAAATTTACAGAGCATTAATATTATAAATTAACTGATTTAAAATATGTTTTTTTTGCTCCCTAATAATAAACATGTTTAAAAAATGGATGCTAAAAACTTCAAATTTAATTTTGTAATTAAATTAAAAACATTAGTTCCAACTTATTTTTTAAATTTACTGAGTTTTAAACGCATACAAATTCATAATTCAGTGTTTCCAACGATACAGAGAAGTCCAATCATTCTTACAAGGCGTGGTAGCTTGTTCATTTTTATTAACTTTTGTTGTATCAGTTATTAGTTACGTTCGAAAAAGGGGTTGAGTTTAGGATGGGTAGGGATGTATTTTTCCACGAATTCTGACATCTGTTAAATGCATGTCGTCTGGGTTTTTTTGGTTTTTTTTGAAAATTTTATTGTTAACGGCAAAAAATTCTTACGGCATTTTTTCTATTTGTATATTTAAAATATTTTGGGGATGTTTAGGTTAAAATACGTTTTATTTAACTATAATTTTAAAATATTTTCACTTTTAATTTTTAATAGACTTTATTTTTTTTAAAACAAGTAAATGTAATAGAATTACTTACAGTATATAAAATTATTTTTGCATATCAAATATAAGTATGTATATTACCAGGTACATTTTTTTTTAATTTTATTTTTTTAAATATTATTTAAGGAAATTTTTTTTTTTTTTACAATGACGGCAAAAAATAGCTATTTCATTTCTCTGATTCAGTAATTTTTTATTTTTTATGTTTTATATATAAAACATGTAATATATAGTTTCTCATGTATGTAAAAAGGTCATGGGTCATTTATTGGCCTATATATTTTAGCTTTTCTTATTAATTTCTATTTTATTTTAGGTGTTTTGTTGGATTCTTTTTAGTGTCAGAAGAGATTTTTAGGTTAGACTACGTTTTATTTAACTACAATTTTAAAATATTTTCACTCTTAATTTTAATAGAATATATTTCTTTTTAAACTAAATATATGTAATAGAATTACTTATATTATATAAAATTAATTTTTAATATCAAATATAAGTATGTATATTACAAGGTTGGATTTTTTAATTTTATTTTTAAATATTATTTAAATTTTTGACAATGACGGCGAAAAATAGCTATTTCATTTCTCTGATTCAGTAATTTTTTATTTTTTTATAAACTTAGTAATAATATCTAGTTTCTCAGGTATGCACAAAGGACATGGGTCATTTAATGACCTATATATTCTAGCTTTTTTATTAACTTCCATTTTACTGTAGTGTTTTATTGGATTCTTTTAGGTGGCAGAAGTACTTTGAGAGAGATGTTTGATTTCTATATGTATTTATCCTAAATTAACTTTGATGTTGGTTGAAACGCTTTTTGAACTCATGGCTTGTGCAACCTATATAGATTTTTATGTTTTCAGGATTTTCAATAGAAAAGATAGTGCATTTGTATACTAATGATTCCATGCGACGTTTACTTTGTAGAGGACAGTTGTGAGGGTTTCTACAGTTACATAATTTTTGTTTATCTTCATCTGTTTTTATTTTTCTATTGTCTAATTGTTTTGTTTCTAGTCTAAGTATTTATTTAAGATATTAGCATTATGTTTCTTAATAATTTTTTCTAAGTTTTCAGTACAGCTGTAACTTAATTTTAGTGTATTTTTATTGTAAATAGTACTTAATTTATTTTCTCTAGGAAAGTGCTTGACTATTAATGCGAGGAATTTTTGTCCCAATTTGTTTTTTACTATTTGGTTGTATGGGGTTGTATACCAAATTATTTTTCTACTTCTGTTTTTTCTATGCTTTCCATTCTCATTTTTTATATAAGTTAGTTTTTGGTTTTTGTGGCCACTATCTTTTAGAGCTTTATTATAGACATTAATATGTTCATCGAAAATCTTGTCATTTGCTGAATTTGTACTTATTCTTTTTCGGATAGATAAAGGTATATGCTTAATTATAGAAGTGGGGTGATTTGATTTAGGGTGTATATATAAAGGAATGGTATTGTTTTTTTATAAGGTGCGTATGCATTTTTCTCTAGATCTAATGTTATATCAAGGAATTTAACTTTTTTTAATTTAGTGCTAACCGTAATTTTTAAGTACATGCATTCAAATACTTTGTATAATATCTTTCTAATTCTATCTATTTTAAAGTTAGTAGAGTTTTTAATAACCATAAGTCCATCGTCTCTGTATAAACCAATGTCAGTTATATTAATATCACGGTGCGCTGTAAGATTGTATAAAATAAAAAGACCTATGAGATCAGAGTACTCAGCTGAGTCTAGTGATCGCGTTGTGATGTCAAAGTGGTCATATGAATTTTTAATTCATTGCTCACCTTTATGTATCAGTACCGATTTTTTCGCATTTATAATAATATCAAGAAATATACTAGTAGAAAACACAAATATATTAATTGCTTCCACCTGTAAAAAAAGGTTAAAAATAATGGAGGCTTTAATAATAAAAAGGAAAAAGCCTACCCGTAACAATATTAACTATGAACAAAGCCACAACGTGCTAACCGTATTTGGAAATTAAAACACCCCTACTACAGACTAAGACATACACATAATGCACACGGTTAAAGAATTGGCCGAAAGCACTTGGGACAATGAAAATTACTGAAGCTTTTTGTACTCCCTTATTCCCTGCAATGATATTTTACCTACAGGCATTTGATAAATCTCAAATAAATCTTACTATTAAAGCATCTACCTTAATCGATCAAAACTGCAAACATGAGTGGTGATGGTACTAGCAAAGAACAAAATATAAATAAAAGATTATTTGGAAATATTCCTTCAGTTTACCAGCCTTAACATATACACCTGGTTAAATTACTTTTTCTCGCTGGTTAAATTACTTTTTCTCAACTGTAGAATGTCATCTTTAAATTTTAGGAAGACTTTACAAGACAGGAAAATAGTTTTCACTTAAATTTTCTATGATCAAGCATTTGTTATTCTCTTCTCGTTTGAAGCAGAAAAATACATAAGGACAATGTAGTTACTGAAAAATAAAAATGCTCAGAATTCTTAACGAAGAAACATGGTCTCAACATCACAACGTAAATTGATTCTATCCATGAAAAATGTCTTTCCTTATGTTTGATGGGATTATATATATATATATATATATATATATATATATATACATATACATATATATATATATATATATATATATATATATACATATACATATATATATATATATATATATATATATATATATATATACATATATATATATATATATATATATATATACATATACATATATATATATATATATATACATATATATATATATATATATACATATACATATATATATATACATATATATATATACATATACATATATATATATACATATACATATATATATATATACATATACATATATATATATATACATATATATATATACATATACATATATATATATACATATACATATATATATATACATATATATATATATACATATATATATATATACATATATATATACATATACATATATATATATATATATATATATATATATATATATATATATATATATATATATATATATATGATGTCATCAAATATAAGGAATACATATATATACAGAAAATTACGAAAAAGTGATAAATGATAAATTGGTTTTCTTGAATGAGGCGTTATGAGAGAAAATATATTTTTTCAGGAGAACAAAGACGGACATTCATTTTGATTTCTTTTAATATGAAGTGACCTCAAGATATGTAATTGTTTTTTACACCTAGAGTAGAAGCGAAGAATTGTATTGACTGAAAATATGTATGTCAACACAGTAACAATTGAAAGGATTATTTACGGCTTTAAATTACATAGTCTCTGTTGAGGGGTCTCTCCTTTTTACACAAATGGACTCACCCAGAGTATACATATACTACTGCCAGTGAATAACCGAACAGTAGTACGTCGAGTCAAGTAACAGTAGTAGTAGAACGTTGAGTCGGTCGAGTAGTAATAGAAGAGGGTAGCACAAGAGTCACAGTAACAAGCACGTAGACTCAGTAAGAAGTCATAGAGCGATACGTCGATACCAATGATTTTATATATATATTTGTCTACTAACCCCGCATTGCTGGAACTACTAACCTGTATTACCAGTTTGTATTATTACGTTAATACTTTTATGTTCCTATATTCATTCTTGGCGTTTGTTATTATTTGCTACCGGATTTCATCCCGGAATCCACAAAAACTTATCGAACTCACACGGGAAGAAAAAAAACAATTCTCCCTCGTCCACAACAACTTGGCGACGAGGAATTCGAACTCACACGGGAAGGAAAAAACAAAATTCTCCCTCGTTGTCCACAACAACTTGGCAACGAGAAACTCGAACTCACACGGGAAAGGAAAAAGAAAAAAAAGAAAAATTCTCCCTTGCCGACCACAACAACTTGGTGACGACAAATTTGGACCTAACACGGAAAGAAAAAAATTCTCTTTTCTCACCACAACAGCTTGGGTGACAAGAATTTGCACTTCTCGGAGACTCAAAAGAAAAAATTGCCGTTTTTTGCCACTATCCACAACAACTTGGCGACAAAGATTTACGAGGATTAAAATGCGGAAAATCGAGTTTTTCGTAAGACTCTTATCATGGAGGATTTTAAAAGTATTTTAGTAGAACTTGTAAAATACCAAAATGAACAGCAATTACAACTCCAAGAAAGACAAAATGAACAGCAATTACAATTCCAAGAAAGAATGGAAGAGAAGTGGCAAAAACAATTACTACAAACGCAGAAGGAAAATCAAGAAAGACAAATGCAAAATGAAGAAAGACAAATGCAACTCCAGGAACTAATATTAAAGGTAGCGCGTAACAAACAACAAATTATCGAAAAAGAGGCAACTTTTTCCCAAGTGTGGAATACGATAGAAACATTCAATTACTCCCTAGAAGAGGATAATATTTTAGGGGACTACTTCAGACGTTATGAAGACATCTAAAACATCGATTGTCAAAACTGGACAGAAGCAAAGAAGCTACGTCCGTTACTCAAAAAATAAGGAACAGAAGAATACACAAAATTTGTGGATTACATCTTGCCAAAAAAGACAAATGAGTTAACGTTTGACGAAGCAGTTACATGCCTTAGAGAGATTTTCAGTCCAAAGACGTCACTATTTCACAAAAGGTGGAACTGTCTTAACCTCGTAAAGGACGAAAAGGAGGACTACTTCACGTTCGCCGCAATCGTGAACAAACATTGTGACGACTTTGGCAGTTGGCAGAATTAACACCGGACAATTTCAAGTGTCTTATTTTTGTACAAGGGTTAGTCTCAGCTAAAGATAGTGAAATGCGCAAAAAAATGCTTTCAAAACTGCAAAATGAGCCTGGATTAACACTACAAAAATTATCAGAAGACTGCTAAAAATGCCTAAGTATAAAGAAAGACTCGAAGGATATCGAGGAGTCAGGAGTAGCAAATATACGTAAGTTGAACAAAAGTTTACGTTTTTCACCCTCCCCTGAAAGAAAACAAAAATTCTATAATAATGGAAAAAGTACAACGTATAGGGCAAATAATGACAAAAATCTAAGCAAATATAAGCTCCCTCCATCTGCATGTTATCGATGTGGAGGACTACACTGGAATAAGGATTGTCGTTTTAAATATAAAAAATGTCTAGCGTGTGGAAAAATGGGTCACAAGGCATCCCAATGTAGGAATAGAAAGTTTACTAGTAAGATAAGAGCTACTAGAATGCACGACGAAGACAATATTAAGAAAATACGTGGAACTGGAAATTTTAAATAAAAAAGATAAAATTACAACTAGACACAGGTTCAGATCTAACGATAATTAACCTACAGACATGGAGAAAGCTTAATAGACCGACCATGATACAAACGCAGAAAATTGCTAAGTCAGTGACAGGGAAGCGTATAAAATTCGAAGAAGTGATCTTAAATGTGAAATTCCACGGAAAAACTAAAAAACTCAAGATATTCTTAATGAAAGATACAGAAAATCTGGTGGACACAGACTGGATACAAAAGTTCGACGTATGGGATTTATCTATCAGTTCTTTTTGTAAGAAGATAAAGTCCAAACCATCAGAAGCGACAAAGTTAAAGGAAGAATTACATAATCAATGTCCCGAAGTATTTTCGAGCGGTTTGGGACGAGGTAACAAGTTTGCCGCTAGAATTGAATTAAAAGAAAAGGTCCAACCAGCAGTAAAAAAGAAGCGAAACGTGCCGTTTGCCCGCAGAATACGGTCTGTGTGTGATAAGTTATTGCCGAACAAGAACAAAAACCGGCATACACCTATAGTACTCAAGAGATCATTCGAACCTGGTACAATAATTAACAGACTAGGAAATGTGATGTACACAGTACATGGCGAAATGTCTACCCACAGAAGTCATATTGACCAAATACAAAATGAGATTCAAAGACCTCAGGAAGACACAGAAATTAGAAGGTCAAACAGGAAGAGAAAATCTACCGGACCTCTGATTATCAAGAGAAAAAAATACTAACTCCCACTAAAAGGGATTTAAGGAGGGGGGTGTTGAGGGGTCTCCCATTTTACACAAATTAACTCACCCAGAGTATACATATACTACTGCCAGTGAATACCCGAATAGTAGTACGTCGAGTCAAGTAACAGTAGTGTTAGAACGTTGAGTCGGTCGGTAGAATAACGTAGCGCCAAGAGTCACAGTAACAAGCACGTAGACTCAGTAAGAAGTCATACAGCGATACGTCGATACCTAAGACTATATATATATTTGTCTATTAACCCGCATTCCTGGAACTACTAACCTGTATTACCAGTTTGTATTATTACGTTAATACATTTATTTTCCTATATTCATTCTTGGCGTTTGTTATTATTTGCTACCGGATTTCATCCCGGAATCCACAACAGTCTCATTTGCAATGTAAAAGTAAATTCAACTTCATCAATAAATTATGTAAAGTTAAGTTTGTTTCTAAATTTAATTGACAAATTTGCAAACGCCATATCAGCTACTAGATTCTGTCATTTCTTTCTTTGATAACCAGCAGCAATGATCGAAATGGCTTGGAGCATAACATTGAATTTCGTCAAATTTCCACATGTGATAAAACAATAATTCGGCAAAAGAAGAAATTCAACAAAAGATTCAATAGGTATTGTTTGTCAGTTCTATTAATATAATACGCACGCACGCACACACACACACACATTATATATATATATATATATATATATATATATATATATATATATATATATATATATATATATATATGAATATTTAGGCAGCAGTCCTTCCTTTATGCATGTTTCATTAAAAACGAGAGGCAAGGTACTACGGTTTTGTCCAGAAAAGAAAGCTATTGTTCGAATACAAGAAAAATTAAATAAAAGTTAACTGTAGTACCTTGTCTGTCGTATTTAATGAAACATACATATATATATATATATATATATATATATATATATATATATATATATATATATATATATCGCTTACAATCGTTGTGTACACGTGTTTAAATGACTTAATTCTGTTCTTGTAGTCCCATTTTTAGTCTAGAATACGTTAAATTATTTCTTATCTCCTTTTCTTTTGCCTTTTCTTGACATGGTCAAAATTTAATAAATGCAGTTTACTTGTTCAAATGTTATTTTATCTCAACCTATTGAATTTGCGTTGATAATTAGATGAATCAGGAATTTATCATATTAAAAAATTCTGGCTTCTGGCTGCACTCAAGGAATACTTATATGAAAATAAGGAAGTAAGAAAGAAACAGATTGTTCGTATCAATAAGATTGTGTGTCAAACTGACTGCCACTAAATGAATTGAAAATCTCATTTGAAAGAAACCTTAAATGAAATGTCGTCTTGAACTTCATCATTGAGTAATTCCATGCCGTTCGTTTAGTTTCGGATATTTACCAAATGTGTGTTATGTAAACGTGTTCGGTCGTGTGGCAAAACATCTTTTTGCATGCAACGTTCATTTAACAATAGATTCAGAGCAACCCGAGATCTTAAAAAAATTATTTTCCTCTTCATGTCAAACACGCCTTGAAAACCATTCGACGTGGTTATATGGGTTCGTATTTGAACGACACTCGGACTTACTTATCGCCTTGCATTATGCTTTTTGTTTTTTATTTCTTTTTTTAAACATTGTTTGACATCTGCTTACTCAACTTGTTACAATCAACCCACTTTTTAGCTGTAGACCCTTAGCAAAATTCGCGCCCCTTTGAAAATGTGGGGTTACTGACAAAAAATGGTGTCATATTACAACAAGAGAGAAGAAAAGATTTACTTTTATTTTGTTTCGTTTTTTTGGTTCTTTTCTTTGTTGTTTCGTTGTTGCTTTTTTAGTTTTGTATTTTTGTTTTGCATTTTTGTTTCTTTTTTTTATTATCTAAATGGATATTGGAATGCATATTATGAATATTATAGACCATCTTCCTCGGCATATTTTGATTGCCTAAATATTCGAAAGAATGTTTTGAAAGATTTTAATCTTGAGAAATTACACCTTCAAAAGTTCACCTTTCTCAATAAGAAAATAACATTTATATGTTCACGTATTGCATTAAATATCAACTGTATTCATTTATGAGACTAGTATTTCATTTTCATTGATTTTAAATCTATGACATACCGATTGATTCCTGAAACTTCCTTAAGTATAAAACGTGCAAAGTTCACTAATTAAACCGAGAATACCATTTTAAGCCTTTGTTATTAAGGTTATGTTCATACAGGTATAATTTAATGCAATAAATTCATTTATCCTAAAAAGATTCGGTAACAAGATTCAAATAATTTAGAAATTAAATGTAAGCATTTTAAACGGTTCTAATGAAGATAAAAAATAAAACCTATGCTTTCTACCACGCATCTGAATTGGATATATTGTTTAACGTATCGAATGGAATATACATAAGAGTGTTAACCTGTTTTTAATCATTTCACCCCAAGTAAGCCAATAAAGCCATTAAGAAGCAAGGGGTTGCTAAGTGAGAGAATATGATAAAAAACACAATTAGGATGACTCTGCTGCTTCAAGCCTCGTCTTCATTTGTGAAGAAACTGGCCAACATTTAGGTAGATAGATATGACATAGATGTTCAGAAATCTTTTCTTTGTTTCTAAGAAACTTTTTTTCTGTTTCTTATTACTTTGTTTCATTTTGGAAGGCGTCTTTCGCTATTCCAACGTTCATTCGAATTTAAATCGACTGTTACCACATAACATTTGAATTCATGTATGTTGACATTTAGATTTTTGCCATTAGAAATTCATATATATCACTTATGCTTTATTTTGTAAAATAAAATTGAATAGATCAACATATAAATAATGAAGCTAATGATGTGTACTCACAGTACCTTTTGTTTGTTTGTTTTGGGTTTTTTTCCTTCGAAGAGGACCATATGATGTATTTATGCGTCATGAACATTCTTTTTCAAAAACCAGCTCTTAAAATCAAAGTGAAAAATAATAACCCAGAGAAGTGTTTTATTAGAATTGTATTAAATAAATGATTGTGGCAAATGTAATACGCAACATGCATCTTGATGCATGTGTAGATCGGTCATCGTTAAATATGTTAAAATAAAATCACGGTTCACAGACCCAAACAACTCTCTCTTGCAATGATGTGTTTCTCAAAAGACTTCGCACTGAATTTTTGCCGCCCAATGTATGCGCCTCTTTGTCTCTTTTTCTTATCATTTCTCTCTCTCTCTTTCTCTCTCTCTATCTCTCTCTCTCTTTCTCGTATCTACCTTATTTAGTTTCACTCTCTCTTTAAGTGATTCCAAGCTCATAAGAAGCTCATATTTTTTACCAAAACAGAATGCTCTGAAAACATCTTCGTGTGTAAGTGGTGTGCTTTATTTTGTATATTTTCTGTTTTTTCTCCTTCCCTCGGGTATTATTATTATTATTATTATTATTATTATTATTATTATTATTATTATTATTATTATTATTTCTTTGTTTTCTGATGTATACTCATATCTTTCCGGGTCCCAACTAGAGACCACTGAGCATTTAAAAAAGAAAACTAAGATCACACACATTTAATATAGATAAAACCCTTCATAAGATGTGAGTACATATTTTTGTATTACTTTAAGGCTTGCGTTACCAGGGATACCTTCAATTAGTCTATTGAAACTTTTCCAATGAGAGCCCGGGCTCCAACTACAACTGGCATTGTTGATGTCTTCATGTGCCACTTTTTAGAGATTTCGATTTCAAAGTCCTTGTACTTTGATAGTTGTTTGTAGATCTTCAAAGATACATTACAGTCTGCAGGAACTGCCATGTCAATAAGAAGGTAAATTTTGTTTTTTATTATTATTATTATTATTATTATTATTATTATTATTATTATTATTATTATTATTATTATTATTCCTTCTTGTTGAAACATACGTGTTGCAATTGTAATTAAGTAGTATTGTTAAATTTTTGATAAATTTAAGAAATATTTCTCTGCAGTTAGCTGCGTTTCTGTATCATATTTACAAACAGATTGCTCATTACGGTGACAACGAATCCGGTTAAAAAATCTCATTTGCGTCCTTACCTTAAAATAAGTTCTTTAAAAATGCTGTAACAAAATTAAATTAATTTTCAGCTCGTTTTAATTTAATAGTTGGTAACACAGCTAATACTAACGTAAAATTTAATAAAAAACATTTATAGATATACTTCTCCCCTATCACCTTCACTGATAGACACAAGGGGGGCTAGAAGATAGGAAAAAGAATCTGAAATTCAAGTTTATGACTATCAACTATGAAACGTGTGGATACAGTCGAATGTTAAATAATGAAGCCCTCTTTTACAATTAACGCAAAAGTTATAAGTTATATATATATATATATATATATATATATATATATATATATCATAAATGCGAATGTCAGTGTGTCACTGTGGGGCATTTTTCGAGTTAAAAGGACACAACTCTTTAACCTTCAATAGCTCATGTTACAGAAATTTTGGATTCCCAAGTTTTTATTATTGCGATTGTTTTCGGCCATATTTTACGTGAATTTTTGCGAAGTTTTTTGTACGATAAAATTTTTTACAAATTGGAAATGCATTTGTGAATAATCAATTAATAATGAAATCCAGCGAAAGTTACCCATGAAATAAAATAATTGTCTGTACGGAAAGTAACGACCTGCGTACATCAAATTGTCTTTAAATTAAGTGGCGACAGAAGAATTATCGTTGAACTTTGAAAAGGTAAGCTTATATATTGATGCAACACTTAAATGCAGTGACCAATTTTGAGTTTTTTGTAATTTATTGTTGCCTATCGCATATGACAGCAGTATGCCTCATGAAAAGAAATCTCTGCCAACAGAGGACCAGACTACAATCAAAGGAGCCAAAGCTGCAGCGAGGAAAAGGAAGTCCCATGCAAATGAAAATCCAGATCAAACAGCAGCCAGGTGAGCTTCCAATGCTGAGAATATGCAAAGACTTAGGGATTCTCAAACTCCTGAACAAGCAGAAGGACTAATCAAGAGCCTTCCTCAGGAGCCAAGCTTAAATGACACCCGATAGGCCGGCTTTTAAGCGTGTATACACACACACACACACACACACACACACACACACACACACACACACACACATACATACATACATATATACACACACGAGTTGGACAAAGTAATTGGAACAGGTGCAAATTCCACTCCTATATTTCAAAGACCTATTATATTAAGAAATTTAACTAAAACTTCGTAATTTTAGGTTATATCTATTGTAAATACGGTTATTTACCTAATTTACTCTCTTTGTCTTATTTATTTTTAGAATTTAGTCAAATTTAAGCTAAATGCGTGACCTCTCCGAGTTCGAAAAAGGGCAAATTGTTGGAGCTCGCATGGCAGGAGCCTCGATCACTAAGGTTGCTGAACTGTTTGGTTTTTCAAGAGCTACCATATCAAGAACTATGACGCAATTCGAGAAAGAGGGCAAAACCTATAGCAAGCATAGCAATTCGGGCCGGACTTGCAAACGTACTGACAGGGACCGACGTGCATTGAAACACAATGTGGCAAAAAATCATCGGACTACTGCAGCCAAAGTGACTACTGAGTTGAATAATCATCTGAATAGTCCAGTTTCTACTAAAACTGTTTGTCGTGAGCTCCATAAGGCTGCATATCATAGAAGAGCCGCCGTGAGGAAACCTCTTCTCTCCACTCACAACATTCAGAAGAGGTTGAATTGGTGCATAGATCCCAATGCCTGGTCTGCAGACCAATGGAAGCAAGTCATATTCTCAGACGAGTCCAGTTTTTCTCTTTTCCCAACTTCAGGGCGAGTTTATGTGTGGAGGAAGTTCAAAGAAGTTTACAACCCTGATTGCCTTCTTCCAACAGTGAAGCATGGAGGTGGATCAGTGATAGTTTGGGCCGCCATATCATGGAAATGCCTCGGTCCAATAGTTGCTCTGCATGGTAGAATCAACAGCAAAGATTACCTGAATATTTCGGGAAATCATATTCATCCAATTGCCCAGACATTAATCCCTGATGGTGACTGCATCTTCCAAGACGATAATGCTCCAATACATACCGCTCGAGTGGTTAAGAATTGGTATGAAGAGCATGAAAGTGAGCTAGAACACACGGAGTGGCCCCACCAATCTCCAGATATCAATATTATTGAACATTTGTGGTGCATTTTGGAGCGACAAGTTAGGAGCCGCTATCCTCCACCGTCGTGTCTTAAAAAGCTGGAGGAGGTATTAATGGAAGAATGGCTGAAAATCCCTCTGTATAAAGTCAGGAAGCTTTATGATTCCATTCCTAGACGTATTCAAGCTGTATGTGAGTCTAAAGGAGGACCAACTCCATATTAAATAAATTTTCTTTGAATTTAACAAGTATTTCAATTATTTTGTCCAACCCCTGTATATATATATATATATATATATATATATATATATATATATATATATATATATATATGCTGACATAATATGGACGTAATTATGTGTACTGCTCTAGGAGGGTCGATGACCATACCCTCTACCGCACTCTTGCTAATGAGGCTGTAGTATGAAAAATAAGACTTATCAAAAGGCAGAATAACTCTTGGCGAATGAACGATTAGCTAACTAAAGTTGGCGTCTCAATAAATGACTGTGGAGAAGGCAACGGCAAAACACTCCACTATAAATCTCAAGAAATCCCAGGGTATTTAACAAAGAAATTGTGAAAGCTAATAGGGTGAAGCGTGCCAAGTCTATTGGAATAAACTCCTCGCTCTGTAAAGAAGAACATGCGCAACATGGTCACCTGACCGTCATTTCGTGATTGTTAGCATAAATGGCATAAAGAGGACCGAACTTCTTGCAATCGATCCTTCGTCCGACAAGCGAAGACATGAGTGACAGGTTTTACCGGACTCTCATCCAGTGACTGTTCGCAATAAACAAAAAGTATATATAATCACGGGATGTAGAATATGAAAACATTAAATCAATGCAGCCAGTTAGAATATATAAAGTAGGAAATGAGCAAGTTAAATATTAATATTTTAGGCCTAAGTGAAAAAAGGTGGCCAGGCAATGGAGATTTCGCCAGTGGCCAACACAGGATCATGTATGCTGGCGTAGAGAAAAATGAAAGAGGATCAGGATTGATATTAGATCAAGGCACGAAAAAATGTGTTCTGGGATAGTCAAATACCTAAAATAATTTTTGACGTTTAACTGAAAGGAAAATCTTTTGCATTAGATCTCCTATTACAGCTGTAATTAGTGGCGATTTGCATTGGGCCTTGGTGTTGTCTGACTTAAAATAAAACCTTTTCAATTTCTTCTTCTGTATTTTGTGCTGTCCGTGCCTAAACACATATGATGGATATGCATCCATCATATGTGTTTAGGCACGGACAGCGCAAAATACAGAAGAAGAAATTGAAAAGGTTTTATTTTAAGTCAGACAACACCAAGGCCCAATGCAAATCGCCACTAATTACAGCTGTAATAGGAGATCTAATGCAAAAGGAGGCAAGGAGAGAGATGGTGAAATGGTTGTCAAATTCGTACTAGGAACTCGTAATGAACTTGTAATGAAGGAGAAATATATGGACATTGGGAAAAGCAGATTCGAGGAACAAAATTTTTAAAAAAACTCGAACTGTGACACATTAAAAAAAAGCCTTAGAAGCATCAGCAATCGAGATCATCTTTAAAGAAAATAGACCAAGAAAAAGGGGTAAATGACAGATGAAATTCTTGGCATGATGGAAAGCAAACAAAAAATAATGCCAAGACCCGGAGCAGAATATAGGACTCTACACAAAGAAATAAGAAACAAATGCAGACAGGCTAAACTAAACGAAAAATGTGCAGAAATAGAAAGAATGAGTATCATAGATAAAGGCAGATATTCATAAAAATAAGGGAACTAACAGGACAAAAGATATGCTCATGAACAAGATGCATAAAATCCAAGGACAGAACGCTGATATTAGATAAAGAAACAGAGATTGAATGAATGTATCGGAGAAATCTTCCAAGACGAAAGCGAACAACTGGCAATAAAAAAAATATCTGCACTAGCCAAACTGAATAGAAACAAAACAGTAGGGCCAGACTAAATTGTAATAGAGGTGCTGGTAGCCTTAGATGATTTCGGTATAGACAAGATTTCAGAAACAGTGGTGATATACCGGAAAACCTAGGTAGATATATTCTTATAGCACTGAAACCAGATGTAAACGAATGTGAACTCCGTCAGACAATCAGCCTAATGAGCCAGATGTGTGAAACTGAACCAAGTAATCTCTTTCCAAATGACAATATCTCTCTGTACAAGCAGCACTACATTCACAAGCGAACTGTCTAATCTCTCTCGCGTGGTTGTTTTTTATGCCGAGCTGATCCCGCAAAAAAATTGCATACGCGCAACGACCCTTGCCAATTCTCCTAGCTTCGAAACCGTGTCTTTCTTAAATTAAGGTGTCATAGTGGCCATATTTCTTTTTCCTTTCCCTTCAATCCTTTTATACGTGCTCGCTTTGCTACATGAGGTAAGTCATCTTCTCTTCTACACTATATAACAAAATTTATCATCCAAATTCTGATGAATAGAGCTCGCAGTAGAATCAAACCAGAAACAGGACAAGAACAATGCGGATTCGTCATAGACACTAGAACAAGGAATGCTATATTCCTACTCAGAACATTATTAGAAAGACTAATAACGATTCGGAAGGATGTGAACCTGCGTTTTATACATTATAAAAAAAGGCGTTCGATAAAGTTCGCCACGAGTATATGTTGGAACTAATTAGCAACCTTGCAAATTACAAATCGGAGATACCAAAATCAAGCAAGTACAAAAATTTAAATATTTGAGAAGTGTATTAACAAAGGGCGGAACATTTGGCACTGAAATCCGGTATAGCCAAAGATGCATTCCAAAAACTAATTAGAGTATTAAGAAAAAAACTTCATTAGAATCAAAAATATCACTACTGAACTTTTACGTGATATCTGTCCTATATGGCAGAAAATGCTGGACACTCTCCCTAAAGATGAAGAAGAACTTAAAGCAACCGAAATGTGATTCTGCAGCAGGATACTGAGAATATTATAGACCGAATATGTGAGCAACGACGAAGTTTTAGAAAAAATGAAACAAAAAAGAAAATTATACTTAACATCAGGAAGAGACAGTTGAAATTTCTAGGGTATATAAGGAAGAAAATGGGTTTTGGAAATTTGATGTTCACGGGAAAGATTGAAGGCAAGAGGGACAGATGAATACAATGCATAAAATGAGCTTGAGTAAATGGATGGCGGAACAAGGTTTAGGAAACTGACAGAAAGACAAAAGAGATACAAAAGTCAAGACATTGTGATCTCTCTCCTGAGGCGACATAGTACATAAAGAAAAAGAACAATGCATATGTAAGAAAAGTGAATTTAAGGCCATTATTGATTCCTGCAATAGGTAATTGCTTGTGTGCAAGGGTATTCGTAGAGAAATACATATTTAAGAGAAGAGGCAGTAATTTTCTAAGTACGAGATTAACTTTTACAAAAGTATCTACCTTCGATATCACGGTGGCTTTGTTCATCTTGATTGAGTAATCCTTTATATCGGCAAACATGAACGAATGACCTTCTTAATTCACAACTAAACTATATTCACAAGAATACGTTGAGATGAGAATATGAAAAAGAACAAACATTAAATAAATGGATATTGAACGAAATTTAGGCAATACATTCTTCGTTCTTTCGTCTGTTGTAAGACATTGTCTATGTTTCTTTGCATTTCTTTTGATTCTTAACAATTGCCGCCACAATCCGGATCGTTACAAGATTTGTGGTTCTTCATTCACTTTTCAATTTCAATATCTCATCATCTATTCATATTATTCAATGTCCAGTTTTTTCACTTTCTTAATCATTTGCCTAGATTCTCTTCAAAGAGACAAGCTTCTTACGCGAATTACAATTCTATCCATCTACCGAACTGTCCTTATCAAGAACAATCTATAAGTTTACATATGTCTAATGATTTGTATTGATTTGCGCACGTTTCTTTGTGAATTTCTCTCTCTTTCAATTTCTAAATGATTTTTGTATGTCAATATCCGGCTTGTCTATTTTACTATCACAAGCAACATATCTATCTTTCTATCTCTCTATCTATAAATTTCATTATATTCAAATCTTTCAGTTTGTTTATATTTATCTATAGGGGTAGTATTACATCAGTTGCTCTATCAATATATATGGTATATAGTATAGAGTATTTTCATTATCTGTCTATATTTCTGAGATGAGGTATTATGTACATTATTTATATTATTCGGACTATTGTCCTCATCTTTGTCGCTATATTTATTACAACGGTTCGGTCGTTGTCATTGTACGCTCCGGCCTTCGTCAGCTGGTTGGAATGTCAAACTGAACCCTTTATTTCGCTCACTGGGGTAGACTAGTTAATTTCCCTCTGAAAGTTCTCCACTGCCGTAACCGGGTATTGAACTCTCACTCTTTGGGTCATGTCACTGGATCTAACTAACGCCTTTATCCACTGTGCCAGTTAGATGCAGGAACAGTAGCCTTCTTCTATCTATCTACAGGGGTTGGACAAAATAATTGAAACACTTGTTAAATTCAAAGAAAATTTATTTAATATGGAGTTGGTCCTCCTTCAATCTCACAGACAGCTTTAATATGTCTAGGAATGACTTCATCCAGAGGAATTTTCAGCCATTATTCCATTAATACCTACTCCAGCTCTTTAAGACACGACGGTGGAGGATAGCGGCTCCTAACTTGTCGCTCCAAAATGCACCACAAATGTTCAATAATATTGATATCTGGAGATTGGTGGGGCCACTCCATGTGTTCTATCCCACTTTCATGCTCTTCATACCAATTCTTAACCACTCGAGCGGTATGTATTGGAGCATTATCGTCTTGGAAGATGCAGTCACCATCAGGGAATTAAGTCTGGGCAATTGGATGAATGATTTACCAAAATGTTCAGGTAATCTTTGCTGTTGATTCTACCATGCAGGGAAAGTAGTGGACCGAGGCATTTCCCTGATATGGCGGCCCAAACTATCACTGATCCACCTCTACGCTTCACTGTTGGAAGAAGGCAGTCAGGGTTGTAAACTTCTTTGGGCTGCCTCCACACATAAACTCGCCCTGAAGTTGGGAAAAGAGAAAAACTGGACTCGTCTGAGAATATGACTTGCTTCCATTGGTCTGCAGACCAGGCATTGTGATCTCTGCACCACTTCAATCACTTCTGAATGTTGCGAGTGGAGAGAAGAGGTTTCCTTACGGCGGCTCTTCCATGATATCCAGGCTTATGGAGCTCACGACAAACAGTGTTAGTAGAAACTGGACTATTCAGATGATTATTCAACGCAGCAGTCACTTTGGCCGCAGTAGTTTCAATGAACGTCGGTCCCTGTCAGTACGTTTGCAAGTCCGGCCAGAATTGATACGACTGCTAGAGGTTTTGCCCGGTTTCTCGAATTGCGTCATAGTTCTTGATATGGTAGCTCTTGAAAAACCAAACAGTTCAGCAACCTTAGTGATCGAGGCTCTTGCCATGCGAGCTCCAACAATTTGCCCTTTTTCGAAATCGGAGAGGTCACGCATTTAGCTTAAATCTTATTAAATTCTAAAAATAAATAGGACAAAGAGAGTAAATTAGATAAACGTATTTACAATAGATATAACATGTAATTACGAAGTTTTAGTTAAATTTCTTAGTATAATAGGTCTTTGAAATATAGGGGTGGAATTTGCACCTGTTCCAATTATATTGTCCAACTTCTGTATATATATATATATATATATATATATATATATATATATATATATATATGTGTGTGTGTGTGTGTGTGTGTGTGTGTGTGTGTGTATACACGCTTAAATGCCGGCCTAGTGGAATTTGCACCTGTTACAATTATTTTATCCAACCGCTGTATCTATCTATCTATCTATCTATCTATCTATCTATCTATCTATCTATCTATCTATCTATCTATCTATCTCTCTATCCGGGGATGGATGTCCTGAACATTTCTAGATTCAATCCCTCGAGAAAATTACAGAAACTCAGATGTTTTAATTCCTTCTAGGTGAAGAGAAGAAACTGTCAGTTCCTTCTCTATCAATCTCAGTACTAACCGGTATGTTTCTATTCAACTATTCAACTTCTTTCAGAAATTATTATTATATGTACGCAAAAGTTTTCAGGACCATCTGTTTTTGCAAATTAAATTCTGAATACACCTTTGAAAATCATGTTTGTCTGTTTGTTTTTTTTTAATTCAAATTCTCGAATGTGAGAGATGTGGATGTGATGATAAGATTTGAAAAGAGCATTGCGTAACCTTGCAGGTAGTATCTAGTTAAAAATAACTTCAGGTCGAATAACCCAGTCCGCTAAGATGATCTTCGATTGAGGGTGTTCCCAAGTATCCAGTTATGATTCCCAAGTTGCCTTGACTGATACATCCTTCAAACCTAAAATAAAACAACTCTCTCGAATCCCGCCATAATGTCCCCTCACTACTCTGTTCCTTAACAGTGATGCACAGAACATCAGCTCCAGGAAAATGACAAGCAGATATGTGGCATTGATATTTACTCTAGTCAATCATTATTATTATTATTATTATTATTATGAAACTTCTTTCTTATTTTTCTGCATAATCACATTGTTTCATTCATTTTCTTTTACGTTTGTCTTGATATATCCTCACTAATTATCCTTTCTTTGTTTTTTACTTTTCTTTATTCTTTTGTTGTTTTATTCTTTTAAAAGATAGTCTCTTCTGTTTTGTCGTATTCACTCGAAGTCGCATCAAATTTCTTTACCGCATCAGCCCCAATATATTCTCTATCCAATCAGCATGAAAAAAAATACAATTCACAAATATAAAGAACAGGAGGGGGAGAGAGAGAGAGAGAGAGAGATAAAAACGGTTCACTCAAAAAGTAAAGAAAACATCTTTAAAACTACCAGCTACAAGATGACATCTTAGTCATCTTTAAAAGAACAATACAAAGATTTATAAAAACTCAAGCAACAAAATGCAAATTATTTAAAAATAAAAATACAGATACAAAAAGCTTCAACGATTTAAATAAAACTGATCTAGAAATTTTGATTCCCAATGGATCTTGTGAGCCACAACCCCAACTCGAAAATGTAAGATAAAAAGCCAAAAATTTGACTAATTTGATAGGGCAATTAAGACGAAACCCAGAAAAGCGTTATACTTTTGACAATCATCAAAGATTCATGAAATTATCTAAAAGTTGCAATTAGATCATGAGTTAATTAGAGCGTCTAATAGCGTTAACTCTATTTTACGCCACAGGAATTTTTTTTTTTTTTTTACGTCTCGAACGTCTGAAAATTTACTCTAGCCAACCAAGCCAAACGAAGGCAATGAACAAACTGAAGAGTAAACACCTATTTTCTCTCTTTCTTTCTCTTTTTTTAGAGCCTGCCAGTCAGGCCGAACCGGGGGGAAGCCAACGAGAAACGGGCATCAGGCAATAAAAGACAACACGGCTCATTTCCCATAATTTCCGCCTTACAAAAAAGGACCGTACCGAGAATGTGCAATCAATCTTCCAAATTTCATTTATATGGACTTTCAGAATGTCACGTGCGACAGAAAGAGAGCAGCGGCGGCGGCGGCAGGCGCAAGTCTGCCCGAGAGACCGGCAGCCTGGACGGCAGTGGTGGCTGAATAAGCACCATGGCCGACACTTCGTTTTGCAAAGATGTGAGCGACCCCTGGCAAACGGCAACAGTGGCATTAGTGTTGTAGAAACAATGTGAATATGTGATTACAACAACAAAAGATTTGGGGGAATAAACTTTACGGTTAAAGGTTACTATGGAGATAATCAAAACGATGGTATTGATAATGCCAGTACTTTCATTAATGAATGGTACAAGGACAGATATTAGGCTAATCGCTGTAAAGATATCAGTTTACATCGTAGTAATATTGTTGTTATAAGTGTAGAATTTTCCTAATAATCTCTTTTTGATATATAGATATTGCGCCTTAAAAGCTAACAGCTGCGCATTTGTGAGTACAAAATGTCTCAATTTTTCTGGTATATTACTTGAAAATTGATTGTCATGTAACAAATCCGATTTCTTTGGGATTCTTTCATGGTTAGTATTGATTAATTATCTTTATTGATATTTTCCAATTAAGGATTACATAATTGTGAATATAAAGGAAGCTAACGTGTAGAAGTTTCCGATAATGGTACAATCACACATAAAAAGCTAAAATATACAGTTGTATCCTAATACTGATTGGCAATAACTTCGTTTTCTAATTTCCTTATTATTATAATATCTATATCTTGCTATAAGGCTCTCACATCTAAGTTCAATCGCTTATTGGATTAAACTGTTTAAATTTGGTGTCATAGTAATTGTAAGTTCAATTCCCGAGACAGTCAGTAGAGACTTGTACGAAGTAGAAACAGAGCGAGCAATGTCCGTGCAAGACAATAATAACAATAATAATAATATTATAAGAAGAAGAAGAAGAAGAAGAAGAAATCGAAATCAAAAAAATGTGGCATATGGGAACATCAACAATCCCTGTTGTAGTTGGAGCCCTAGGATTGGTTGGAAAAGATTCCAGTAGACTAATTGAAAGGAATACAAAAAATTGTTCTCACAAGTACAGCCCACACTTTACGAAGGGTTTTATCTATGTAAAATATGTGTTTTTTTTTTTTTGTTTGTAATTTCTTTTCAGTGGAAAGTGTCATAAAGCCATTTCTAACCTTAGGTCTCTGGGCGGGACCCGGAAAGAAAAGAGTACACGCCAGAAATCAAAGGAAATAATAATAATAAATAAAATGTGATATCTCAAGATATGGACAACGGAATAAGAATAATTTACCACCGTATATTAAGTAAAGGGTTCATTTTGAAATTCCCCAAGAATTACCAGGATTGACAGATTTCTAAAAGAAGGCCGGAGAGTACAATGGCCGAAACGTGATAGCAACAACAATGATGGGAGTGGGAATTATCATGAATGTAAATAATTATTTTCTTTATATGATTTTACAAACTTTTGCGAGATTTTGGTTGGATGTTATAAAGGTGTCAAGTCCGGTATTAATATCTCAGCTTCGTTCTAGCATAAAATGCCGTTTTTTTTTTGTTTTGTTTTTTATCGTGATAATGTAACTGCTTAAATTTATTTTCAGCTTTATTTTACTGATTGCCTATTGTCTTAAATAATTC
This sequence comes from Acanthosepion esculentum, assembly GCA_964036315.1. Taxonomy (NCBI): domain Eukaryota; kingdom Metazoa; phylum Mollusca; class Cephalopoda; order Sepiida; family Sepiidae; genus Acanthosepion; species Acanthosepion esculentum. Next base: position 141,040,627 of record OZ038480.1, read on the forward strand.
TTGATTGAAGCGTTTCTTGCATTTTTCATAATATTGGAATGTTATATGAAAAATGCTTGTCCCGCTAATTATTTATTTTTTACTAATGTTCACAAGTCCTAAGAGCCACTCAAGATAAAGGATTACTGTGTTATATTGTGAAAGCGTAAGAAAGGACAAGAAGTGATGTTGATGAAGCTATGCAGGAAAGATAACATCTAACTCTAGAGATCAACATTAAATTAGTGAATAAGATTTCAGAGCTCAGTCGGAGATGTTAGAAGTATAGTGTGGAAGCAGATTTTGGAAGGTACCGGAAACCCTATCCTAAACAGGAAACATTGGATAAACCTCTACTCCAGTTTAAAAGATTAGGAGGTGTGAGAACCGGGCGATAGGTGAACCTATCTACTCCTTATAGATAGATAGATAGATAGATGTGAATAAGTTTCGCATGTTTTAAAATGAATTTGAAGAATTAAAATCAGGCCATTTAAGCAACCTTATATAAATGGAAATATTTTCAGTAGACAAATATTTTTAATGAAATTCCATAAAATCAAGTGGAATTAGCGTTAGCTAAAAAATCCTGTAATTTCTGTAATAAAATTCTATATTCAAAAATGAATAAATATAAAAAATTAATTGAAATCAAACAGTTGAATTCCTGTATATTTAAAATCAAGATACAGCTGGGCTCCAAATATTTCACGATATTATTTCTACGCATAAAATATTTCAAGACTTCATTAAAGACAAACATTTTTCAGTAATGTACATTGGACACAAATAATTTGTATATCAGAAGATTGTAAAAATGTATTATATTTGTTATTATAAACTTTGGAGTGTTTTCTGAACATATTTTCATTTGCTTCCTGATAGTGTCGGATAGTATTTACATGTTTTGGAATAATTATCTGATGATGATAAATATTTGTAATTTTATGGACGTATGTATATATTTGAGCAGTCAGAGAATGAAATACAAAAGTGCATATTTTTCTATACAATAATAATAATAATAACAACAACAACAACAAATGAATGAAATATGATAAAATAATGTATGTTCCAGGCCAGTAGAAGTTCTGCTAAAAGAGTTCTCAATAGATATAACTAAAGTTATAATATTCACTAAATTAAGGAAAGTTAAAATGACTTACCTGATAGACCGACTCAAGAGTTTCACAATGAAATGCTCATCAGGGCCGGGTTTTTATATTAATAAATCTATTGAAATTATTATCAGATATCAAATTTGTAGCCTTCAGAAAAAAACGTCAATTCTAACTTTCACATTTGAAATCTGAAATGCTTACTTCACCTGAGTTTCGTTAGGAATATCAGAACATTTAGATAAGATCCAGTTAAATGTTTTAGCTATTTTTCCCATTATTGGCAATATCATTCACACACACACACACACACACACACACACACACACACACACACACACACACATATATATATATATATATATTTAATGAAATGTGCTTGAAAGAAGGATTGCTGCCTAAATACACAAAATATATATATATATATACATATACATATATATATATGTATGTATGTATTTTTAAAATATTTTACATCACGACACGGAAATTTCTGTTTCAGAACTTTAAATTTGTTCCATTCTACCACTCCACCCTTCAACGCATCAACCTCTGGAGTCTTCCTCTTTGGGTTGAGACGCCCACTCGGTCTTAACCGAACTCAGGGGTAGCTGGCCGCACGCTCCCTGAGTACCCGTAGATTGTTCGACCGGTCACTGGCCAAGTCCCGCTCGCTGCCGACGCTGTGTTAGTTTTTAGATCCAGTAAGCAGAGTGTTGTCCATACGTTCACGGTCGATTGGGGATGTAGGCACGGCTGTGAGGGTGGGCCGCAGGAAAGTTAGAATGTGGCAAAACAAGGAAACAACATCTGCAGAAGTCGAACAACAATGGGTAAAATAGTGATGTATTTTATATATGAAAACAAAAACAGTAGAAAAAGTTTACAGAAAGGATAGAAAAGCAATTAACATAAGAAAAGAGGACTACTCCTCTACCAATTTTCCAACAGAGAGCGGTGTGTGTGTGATTAACTTGTTCCGAATCAACTTGGGAGGATATGTGACTCGTAATTCCAGCCTTACGTGGAAGTGTAGCCTTTCAGTTGTTTGTTGTAAGTGACAAACGTTAAGTTTCAGCGACTTTTCAATTCGCCTGCTAAAACGACGATGATGTTTCTTGAAGTCCTTATCTCTGACTCACCACTGGACCAACTTCCTGCAACGACAGTCTCTCTCTCCCAACGTCACTCTCTAACCTGACTCATGTCTAACGCCCAAGTCTCTCAACTCTTTCGACAACAGTCTCTTTCGTCTCCTCGAGAATTCTCTCCCGACTCTTCGAGAATTCTCTCCCAACTCTCTCGACGACTGTCTCTTTCGTCTGGCCTCTTCTGTCTGTCTTTCTCATCTGCCTGTAGCACCGCGACCCGTAATGGTCGCTGCGGGTGCCCACGCACGTGACGGTACGCAGTGACAACGATGTGCCGACCGATAGCGGTCTCTCTCGTGTCTGCTTCACCGACTGCCTTATTAGCAAAATCTCGAGTTAATATAGCAAACGAAGGTTATAAACCAGGTTGTTCACGCGCTTAACATGAGTGTCACCATAATCACGTGTATCTGCAAAGTTTACTCAAATCTATTTAAAATCTCTCATTGAATAAAATGAATTAGTTCAATGTTCATTTCAATTGTCTTTTCGATGACCAAATTCAGCGGATACAACTTATGTTTAGATCAGATTTCGCTAGCGGTAAACAAAACACTGACCTTACCTCCCCGGTCCAATTTACTTCAATATGTTTTTATCAAAAAATATTATTTCCGCTATTTCTATTTTTCTTTTGATGACCCAAATTAAACATCGCCTCCTGCCCTTTGCATTTGTTTATAAACAAGTCTTCGCCAACCCGATTTGAAATCCATCAGCCTTCTTAGATTTCATATATCATTGTTCTAGCTTCTTTCCTATTAATAGCGCTGACACAGTTTGTAACTTCACGAAAGATCGTATTTTCCATTTTCAATCAATAAACGTTATATTTGCGTGTGTGCATTCATGTGAGTGTGTGCGTCAACCTCTCTCTGTTACACCATTATCAAGCGATGTTGGGTAACTTTTGATGACAGTGATTTACTTTTGAAAACAGAATGGTATTTCATTGAAGATTTACGAAGAAAGTGGGAAAGAAGATTTCAAAATTTTATGGGTATGTTCTGTTTGATCAATCAAAATACAGGTCAAAGCTAAAACAGAAAAGTGAAAAAAATGTAGGTTAGATGCTTAGGTGGGTTTATGTTATTCATATTGTTTAGATGAGCTGTCATTTTTAGACGTGTTACCATTAGTTCCGGTTAAAATATAATTATAAGATACAATGAAATGATCATATATATATATATATATATATATATATATATATATATATATATATATATATATATATATATATATATACCAATAGGCTACTCTTAGGATTTTTTATAAATTATTTCTGCATATACTATCTTAAAAGTGCCTTTAGTATGATTAAACCATTTTTATATATTATATTAATCCTGTATTACAATACTTCTTATATTCCATGTGACGTAAAACATACCAATATTAAAATTGAAAATCGAGAAATTGAATAAATATTATATGTACCATTATATATAATAAAATAATGGATATATAATTGTAATATATAGATATTTTTTTTTAAATTCTATTAAGTATATTTTAAACTAAACATTGTACAATGCCTACATATTACAGTTAGTTCATTCCACTAATTTAATAGATCATTATTTTTTAGGAAACCTAATAATATGTAGCTTTTCATTTAGACACGGGGACAATGGTCCTTTAATGGCTTACAAATTCTTTTTTTTTTTTTAATAATTTTCATTTTACTGTGGGGATTTTACTGATTTCTTTTAAATACCAAAAATATTTTGAGAGGGATGTTCGGTGACGGCACCCATTGTTGTTAAAGTAAGAAATATGTTTCTACCACCTTTGTTTAAAAGGATTTATTGTGCTTCCAATATAAAATTTCTTAACATGTGGGTTTTCAGTCGATGAAATTTTCAGTAGATGAATTTTTCTGTTGATGGATTTCTTAACATCTGGGTTTTAAGTATATTAAATGCATGAATTCTTAATCTGATTATTCTTTCTCTTTATTTGTGTATATATATATATATATATATATATATATATATATAGAGAGAGAGAGAGAGAGAGAGGACACTGATATTGAAACTAATGGGCGATAGTTTATTTCACTATGGCCTGAATATTGTGTTCAAGGATGAAATAGATTGTCACCACTTTGTTTTGCCCTCAGTGTCCACTTTTATATTTACATATGAAATATCTCTCTGATATTAAGAACTTATTCATTTCAGAATATGATTCTAATAAAACTATATAAATTAGTTTTATTGTGTACGCTTTATGCAGAATTATTTCTCTTTCGAGTGATGTAAAAAAAATGTATATTTTTCTACAACTTGAAATTTTTTAATTTTCATGATAGATAAAACTAATCGTGAAAAATTCATTTTGATTTAATTTCCTTATTGTCCAGACTCAAAACAACTTTAATCACCTTCAGGACAATCAACTGGATGTATGGGCAGACAAGTAGGGCTAGTGCGAGAGCCTCGTGCCCCCACTCTCCGAAACTATAATATGGGCCCGCACGAATATATGATACCATCCCCAACTCTACGACAACACAATTTTTATAAGGTAGTAATTTTATCAAATACAAATTTGATTGCAACCTAATTCTGTATAATAGTGGGTCATATGCAAAATAGATGAACAACTATCTTCGGCAACTACACAACCAAAAAGAGAAAAAAAAATTGTGAGCTTCCAAGTGAAGATAGAATACCGCCTTAAAATATTTATAAATATATATATATATATATATATATATATATATATATATATATATATATATATATATGTGTGTGTGTGTGCATGTGTTTGTTTGCGTGTGTGTGTGTGTGCATGTGTTTGTTTGCGTGCGTGTGTGTGTGTGTGTGTGTGCATGTGTTTGTTTGCATGCGTGAGTGTGCGTGAGGGAGTTCATATTTCTGTATTGTGTCACTGGAATCTTTAAAATGAGGATTGCTTACCTCTTTTGAA
>OZ038480.1:141050811-141095811 GCA_964036315.1 Acanthosepion esculentum
TATATCGTTGATATCTACCTTTTTTTCGGTTCAGTGGGAAATCTACTTTTTAGGTTTGTCTTTATGTTCTTGTGAAACACCATATTTTTTCAATTTTTATGATTATTTTTCTGGTTTTGCCTGTTTTTTTTTGTTACAGATTCTTTGTAGTGGCTTATATTAATTTATCGATTATTTTATATTAATTTATCATTAATTTATATTAATTTATCGATTATTTTATATTAATTTATCATTAATTTATAGTAATTTATCATTAATTTATATTATTTTATTTAGTTCATGTAGTAAAACCATGCTTATATGTTCGTGTCTTCCTGCACCATCAAAATTTCCCGCTCGACTTTAAAATGGGACATTTTGACGGTGCAGTTCTTTTTCCACGCGTTTTCGTTTTCTGTTATTAGTGATTTTCATCAGGACTTGATGATTTTACTCCTTTTGTACTTATTTTTATTTGAATTAAAGAGATGACCATCTCTAGTATGAGTTAAGTTATAGAATGGTAGAAATCTTTTATATTTAGTTATATAAATTGTATGTTTGTTTATAGGTTACGGAACTGGTCTATAGTTGTTTTGTGTTTTACCGCTGGTTTATTCCTAATTTTGTCTTTCGTTTTGAGTTAATTTTTTCTAGTATTGTTTTTATTTATTTTACCAAAGAGTGTGAGTTCAATACCCAGTAAAGGCAGTGGAGAACTTTCAGATGGAAATTAACAGAAGATCACTGATAACTGACATCCATTAAACATGGCACGTGGAACTAGAACAGTCTACCCCAGTGAGCGAAATAAAGGGTTCAGTTCGACATTCCAACCACCTAAAGAAGGCCGGAGCGTATAACGGCCGAAACGTTGTAATAAATATAGCGACAAAGATGAGGACAATAGTCCGAATAATGTAAATAATGTTATTTTACCCGCTTCAATTTTAGTTGGGTTTATGAGTCTGTATGTTTATATCTTGTTTGGCTTAGCAATGTAATTTATTCGGTCGTCTAGCGATATTTTTGCTTAATGGTAACATTTTATTCAGTTGTTTTTGTTGCTTTTCTGTATATTTTAGTTATGTTTTCCTTAAGTAGTTTGTTGTGTTTTTAGGGGCCTTGTTCCTATACACATCTAGTTTTATCCGCTGTGATAAATACGTTAGGTGAATTGTTAAGTATTTTTATATGCCCTTTTATTTTTTCTGGAATGCATCTAATTGTATATGAAATTTTATATTTCTTACTAAGCTAAGTTTCTTTCGAAAGTCTATAGTTCTGTATGTAGATGATAGTAAGAGGAAATGTAAAATGTCTGCGTGTATGTATGGATAACAAATTTCTAGTTGGTCTTGCAGTGGTTGGTGGTGTCAGTACGTGTGTTGACTATGGTTTACATGTCAGTTATTAATGTTGGACTAAAAGCAAACACAATATATAGAGAAATGTCTACTGTTTGCCATTGGTTACATCTTTTATATTGCAAGCTTATCCGTGCATAAACACGAAAAGAATTTTACGATATTATGAAAGATTTGTCTTTCAATTTGAAAATCATGCACCTTTTTTTATCGTAGTAAATTGGTAAGTTTTCATTATTTCTGTTAATTATGTATTGTAAGTTTTCAGTGCTTTAGTTATTGTAATTTTACAAAACAGTTATTGGAATTTTGAATCAGTAAATAAAAAGAGTACTGAATTATTACGTAATATCATTCCTCCTATATAGCAGTGAATGTTGGGCACCCACCTCACAGATGAACGAAGGACTTGAGGCAAGTGAAATGTAATTCTTCAGGAATATTCTGAGTATATCATCGACCGAAACTGTGAACAACAACGAAGGTTTAGAAAAAATACAAACAAACAAAAATCACCCGTATACTTCACATCAGAATGAAACAGTGAAATTTCTAGGGTACATAATGAGGAAATCTTGAAACCTGTATATTTCCTGCAATTAATACTGGCTGTTTTTCCATGATATAATAATTAGAGTGAATGGGTAAGCGAATGACAAAATAGAAAATCTTCAAATATTTTAAGTAGGTACCATATATTTACTCAATTTTTAGTTTGCGTGATGCTTCCCAATTCCTTTTACACACATTGAAAAAAAAATAATAATATAAAAAATATAATTTTGACATTTTCTGAGGGTATCAAAGATATAGTAAAATTCTTACTTACATGCAAAGAGGCGATGACTCAAAATATCAAAGATAAAAATAAGTATTATTAATTTTTGGTATATTTTATGTGTGTGCCATATTCTTTACCAAAGAAATCGCAAAAATATAGAAATAGGTACTAAATTTTATTTAGTCCAGGGATTTTTATATCACAGGAAAGTGAGCAATACCAATTTTACTTCATGAAACAATAATACAATTGACGATGTTCTTGTTAATTCTGTTAATGTATATATATGAATCCTTGCTCTGTGTGCCTTCCCATAATGCAATGCTTAACCAGATTTCCTTATCGAGCATTCATACTGATTTTGATTCTTATTAGATGTCGATAAATCTTTAATAAAAGGAAGATTTTTCTTATTTTCTTCCGATTTAAAATGTCAGATTAAAAGAATTAATAAATTGACTCTATTCGTAGTTGTATGTACCAAATGCCATCAGAGAAAGAAATATTTTCTGTATATAAATTTTGTTAGTGTTAGTATTTATGTCTCCCGAAAGTAAGCATACCATCCATATTTAAAATAGTGATGTATTATTTAACCGCCGAAATTTGCAATGTTTTATACAAATTAGTTAAGTTTTAGCAGCTTTCTGTAAATTGTGCAGAAAGAAAAAATGTTGTCACTGCCAGGATTTATTAATAGAAAAGTATTATCATTTATATAATGCATTTACAATGTAAATATATTGAAAATCAGAATGAAAAGGATTGTTTGTGGTGAGTTAATAATGTTATGTGTTATTGACAGATTAAGATGAGAATGTGTATTAGGATGAGGATTAGGCAAGACTAAGTCTCGTGAGACTATGATATTTCAGCTGCAGCGTACGTCGTGTTTTTATCGGCCTATTCGAGAATGAATCTCCCCGACCCTTTATCCAGACGAAGATTGTTGCTGGTTTATCTTTCAATTTCTAGGATTTCCTTTTTTGTCTTTTCAAATCTGACAACTGACTCTCCCGTGCAAAAGGCCTGGGTATGCAAATATAAAGGACATACTGTTACCCATGCGGTGATTCTATGTTTTCTACAATGCTGAAATGATACAATGGAAAAGCAAAATAGCGATACACGTAGTTCCAAACGCCGAAGTTGGAGTTGCAAGAATGTTGCCGAATACGGCCAAGGACTGCCTTAGGGACGACGAATTATTCCTCAGAATTGTTTATCAATCAATGTGTATAGTTGCAAGGAATCGGAATGTTTTAATCAGTGTTTTCCTTCACTTAGTTGAGCTACCTTCCTAGCTTTAACACACACACACACACACACATATATATATATGCAAGTTTCATTAAAAACGACAGACAAGGTACTACGGTTAAGTTTTTTATTTATTTTTTCTTGTGTACGAACAAGAGCTTTCTTTGCTGGACAAAGGGTGTGTAAGAACTGTCCAAATGTTTTATTTTTCCGAGCGCTTTCGGCTATACCTTTAGCCATTATCAAGGATGATTTGATTTTTCAGCTTAATTGAGTGTGTGCATTATGTGTATGTCTTAGTGTGTAGTAGGGGTGTTTTATATATATATATATATATATATATATATATATATATATATATATATATATATATATATATTGTTAAATATAAGAGCCAACGAATGTCTATTATGGTTGATCATGAGCCGTTCTAAACTTCGCATAGTGCCTTTAGTTTCGGGTGAAAATAAAGGCAAACATGTTGGTGTGTTTTTGTCTTTATTTTCTCTCGGAACTAAAGCCACTACAAGAAGTTTAGAACGGCTCATAATCAAAGGTAATAGATATTCCTTGCCTATTATATTTAAAAATATGTTTGAATAATGATCCCAGTTCTCAATATCAGACATATATATATATATGCATGTATGTGTGTGTGTGTGTAATTTCAGATAAAACTATATCATATTTCTAAATGGGCAATAGGAATAAAGACAAAAGGAAAATTTATCTTATTCTCTGACGGACATTTTCAAGACAAATTGGAGGCTGATTTACAGAAAATATACCAACAAGAATTTCCTCATAAATTCTTATTCCCACCACTGCAACAAGATAGAATCTGGAATAATTATAGGACTGGATTCTATTTAAGGGCGCTAAGAATCTGCAATCCCAATACTTATCTGAAGAAGAAACATACATATAAAACAATTTTAAAAACCTCCAATGTCCTCATTATTTTATCCACAGTATTAAGAGAAAGGTATGCACAATATACAACTGCAAAAAGGTAACATTATTAACGACAATGACAATAAACTAGATAAGAACAGACATATATACTACTTACGACCTAACATCTACTATCCAAAATGATTTATCCAATCTTAAAAATATCAAAATAATTACAACCACATATAAAACTATCATGTATATGATCAGAACCAAAAATACCCGTAGCAATAATAATTCTGAAGCAGGTATATATAAAATAAACTTTCACAACTGCCCTTCACAATACATAGGCGAAACTTGCAGAAATACTAAAAAACGCATCTATGAACACAAAAAGGATTTTATACAGAGCAAATTATCAAATGTATTAGTTATATATAGAAATAAATTCAACTAAACTTCGATCTAAAAATGCCACACTTATTAAAAGACAAAGTAACTTAGACGGAAGATTCTCGAAAATGCTGCTATCTATTCAAAAGATAAATATGCGACCCGAAACTTTTCAAATATCTCCATTCCTGAAAGAATTACAACATTCCCCAACCCACAGACATAACTAAAATTTTTTTTTTAAATATCAAAAGAAAACAGTTAAATACATAACCTCCTGTTATTTAAAATATATATAATAGATCAATTTATCATATACTAAAATATTTAAAATATTAATTGCATAAAAATTTCAACAACGTAATTTACAGACTTACATTTATTAGACATAAAATTATGTCACTTAGCATTCTCCATAAATTAACTCGACCTTCCAGTTAATTTGATGAATATTTCTGAGCTACTCTTAAATTTAAAAAAAGTTGAAAAGCGAACAATAATTTTACTTTTGTTTATAAATACATTTTTCCAAAATAAAATCCTTACATTCGCCTTGATAAAGTCCCTCAGAATAGGCATAGATAAAATTTCCTTTTGTGTTTATTCGTGTGTGTGTGTGAGAGAGAGAGAGAGAGAGAGAGAGAAAGAAAGAGAGAGAGTGAGTGAGAAAAGCAAAATGTTTTTCTTTTCATAGTTATCCAGATTCTAAAAAAGAGAGACGCTTTACTTGGCTAATGTTAAGTTCCTTTATACTAAGATTTTCCCCCGTGACGACAATATACCAAAATTACAGGAACAATTCTGTGGATTAGACAAATTAGTATAAGAATTGTTCTGGAAATTTTACTATATTGCCAACATGGAAAAATAAAAATAAATTCTTAGTATAAATGAAGTTAACATTAGCCAGAAAGAGGCTTAGGCAAAAGCGTCTCTTTCTCTTTTTAGATTTAATGTAACTATAAAAACTAAAATATTTCGCTTCAATTTTGCCTAGTTAAAGTCAGAAGACGAAACTAAGATTTTTTCCTATTATCATTCTTATACCATATATATATATATATATATATATATATATATATATATATATATATATATATTCAAGAAAAAAGAAATAAGTAGTGGTGTCGACGCTTCACTAGTTTGTTCTCTGGTTGATAGGGAACTATGCATGGCGGGAAACTTCTCAATATTGTTCATTATTGTCTAAAAGAAAATGTAAAAAACATTAATATATCCGTCAAATCTACCACCTCCTCTACACTAAGATATAAAAGACATCTTCCGAAACCCTGCTCTTCATTCTTCAAACCAACCCTTGAACACATCCGTTAAAAGCGCCAATCTCCTGAGACACAAATAACAACAACGGAACACTCTGCGCCTCGTATTGTGAAACATCCGCTGATCATATCTGTTAAAACTTAAAATCCGTTAAAATATGTATAATATAAATGCAGTACTAACGATTTTACTTATAAAACGCATGATTGATTTGTGAATTATTTGAATGTAAGAATAAATATGGATTTTCAGTGATCAATTAATGTAAAGACTGAATCACAAGATAATCTTATTATGTGCTTCCTTCTTTATTCTTTTGTTTCTTTAGGCTTTGTTCTTCATGTTCGAGTTCTTCCATAAATTAAGTGTAATAAACACTTTCATTTTTATTTTGTTGTTGTTTGTGAGGAAAATTTAGAGATATTAAAATATATGTCATAAATAAAAGTGAAAAGGATGGCTATATGAATGCCAGGACAAGATTAATAAAAGAGGAAAGACGTTTTATGTTTATCGAGCGACACGAATCGGAGAAATATTTGGATAGAATGTGACAATTATTCATGGTCGACAGATGTTATACGACATGTTTGCAAAGATGGAGGAAGCACAAGTGTTGGCATTGGACAAATCTTAGCCCGCCACTTTTGCGTTTGGTTCTTATATAAATGTGCTTGCATGTATACACACATACACACACGAAAGTATACATGTGCCCCAAAATACGTACATCGGCACAAATGAATTTATCTCCAAAAATAAACATCCGTTTATAATAAAAGCATGATGAAAACAGTTTTTCTTTTAAGGTTAAGCTGCGTCGAGCCTGGTCATGAATTAAGTTAAGAAAATAAGTGGTGACCAGTCTAGCAAAAGGACACATCTGGGTAATTACATTTCACTAGTAGGATTCAAAAATCTTATACACTGTTTGAAATATTTTCCTTATCAAATCTAATAAATTTTTTCCAAACAGTAAAATTTAGAACCAAAGAAAATATACAATAAATAAAATCAGTAAATAAAATAAAATAATTAATTAATTAAATAAATAATTATTCAGAACCTAAAAGATTAACCTTTAACAAAAAACTGACGGAAAAAAAACTTGGAATTGGACATTTACATTATCTTCTGTAATAATTACTACAAGGAATACGTCGGAAAAATCGCAAGGAATTTAAATAAAAGATTATCTGAACAAAAAATGGATAGTTTATCTAAAAAGAACCTAAGTTGCACAATGCCTCTTGAAATTAAACTAAAAGAGAGGCGTAACAATAACGGACAACAAAAAGCGCTCAGGAATCCGATTCATATCGTTACTTATTTAATCATTTCACCCCTAAGCAAGGTAATAAAGCCACTAAGACGCAAGAGGTTAATGAGTGTTAACCTCTTGCCTCCTAGTGGCTTTATTATCTTATTAATGAGTGTTAGAGAATATGAGAAAAACTACTATTAAGGAGAGAGGACAATAAAAGAATAAGAATTAAGAAGACAAAAGATAACGACTGACATTTCATTTAAATGTTTGAAGATCAAAGTTGATTGGGAAGCAAGAAGCCGGAAGAGAGTTCCACAAGTGCGATAGAAGAAACTGTTATCATAGAACTTACGGTTACATCTAAATATTTTAACTAACATCATGAGACCTTGCCGCCAATCTAGTACAGCACTTAAATTCATAACGTCTAGGTAGCATCGTGGAAAGTTCGTCAAAACAATTACCATGAAAGCATTTATAGAAAAGGCACAGGGAATCTGCGTTACTACGGTGGGAATGGGATTGAAGACGAGAAGCCACATCAATACCAATAACATTGTAAATTTATTCTTTGGATTTTATTAAGAATCTGTAACTTTATAGCAGGAGCACCAGGCCAAATGTAGCAGCAATATTCAAAGCAATGACTTATGAAATATGTAATATAGATATTCTCGCGAGAAGGATTGTCTAACACGATATAGTGAACCAACTTTCGTAGCTGGAGACTTACTAATTGATTCAATCTTTCCATTTTTTTAAGCATATCACCCCAAGCAAGGCGGGAATCCACTAGTACGCAAGGGGTTACAGAAGGTTTGGAGGAAGATCAGATAGGAGTGGTAAAGGAGAGGATGTGGAGATAGTGGATCGATCAAGGCTAGGAGGTTACAGAAGATTTGAAGCGAGAGCAGATGGGAATGAAAGGTGAAAGGATGTGGAGAAGGGAAGAGGATACTTGATGTCAGCTTAGTCCGGGAAGTTGCAATGTGTCACTCTCTTGGGGGTTAGCATCAGCTATGTTAATGGTAGGTAAAAAGGGGTTATTTCGGATGATTAAAAGAGATCAGTTACGTTTTTGCGGCGTAAAAATAATAAGCCACTCCTTGCCCCATTTAACAACAGGTTGTAATTTGAATTCTACTAGTATACAATGTTATTTAACACTTAATTAGGAAGAGAAGGGGTCAATTATGCCTTTTCTAAATGCATTGGTGCGAAAGAGAATGCAACAGACTAAGCAGGGTTTTGAACTCTACTCGCCGATTCTACTTTCCATGAAGATAACCATTATTCTACCCACACATCTGCTTATGCTGTCAAAATACTAACTCAACCAATTTCGATATTCTTTGGTCCTTCTTAATTTCTTTGTATTTAATTTACTTTCCCATTTCTCGATCTTTCTCATTGAATTTTATTTGTCTATCCTCTTTATTTTGATTTCATTGCGTAAAGTTTACACTATAAGTTTTTATTTTTCATTTTTATTCTTTCCTTTGTACTTCTTTCTCTTCTTTTTTCTTTATTCTCTTCGTTTTTTCTTCCTTTTCTTCTTTTCGTTTTTGCTCTGACATTTCTTTTTATTCCACATTTCTGATTTCTTTCATTTTTTTTATTTCCCTACCTCCATCCTTTCTACATTTCATTCATTTTCTTTCTTTCTTTCTTTGATTCTTTCTTTCTTTCTTTCTTCTTTCTTTCTTTCTTTGTCTTCTATCCTGCCATCGACTCCCTTACAACGCCCATCGTTTCCCTCCTCATATTTCTTTCACTTAAAATCTTACTGCGTGTCATTCATTACCGAAAGAAAAGAGAAACTAGCTACATCATTCAAACGAGCAATACCACCAACAAAAACAAAAAAAAAGTGTCATTGACTTATTTCAGAATATTAATGACTTCACTTGCTGCGAAGATGGTATCGGAAGCCAGGATTGACGAATTACCAGCTTTATTCTGACAGACAGAGTAATGTCGCCGTCGGAGATCACAGGAATAAATCGTAAACTGGGGGATAAAGAAATATGGGAAAAATGGAAGGAGGAAGAAGGAAGACTAATATATAAGTTTGTGCTTAGTAGATTTTTTCAGAATTTTCAAATATATTTTTTATCCAATTAAGAGTGGTATGACATCGCTAAACATTTTTCAAGATGGCTACAATATCCGGCGTTTGATGTAGCTTACGAAGGTTGGTATTAAAATAGATTACTTTTCAAGTTAAAAGAGTATCACTCAAACATATACAAGGAAGTTCTGAAAAGCTCTTGACACCACCACGGAGCTTTCACCCCAAAAGATTAGATATTTTTTAAATTTATTTACATTTTAGAAAGTTGCTCAATCCGAGATATTTTTCAGCACACCTTCATACATATATATATATATATATATATATATATATGAATGATAAAAAATAGTTTTATGGTATGCTATATTTATGGGTTTAAGTTCTAAATCTCAGGGATATAATAGTGTACATTGGAGTCAACACACATCTCTCTCTCTCTCTCTCTCTCTCTCTCTCTCTCTATCTCATTATATATATATATATATATATATATATATATATATATATATATATATATGAGTAGACACTCAGGATTTTATGTAGTCTACCGGCTTGCACATTCGATAAAACTTATTAAAGAAAATGTATCTCCAACAGGATTCAAGCCTGCATTTACCTTTGCAGAATAAATTGCTGTTTAACCCAACGTGCATTAACTATTCGGCTAAGAAGTGTTCTATTTGCTTTAAAAAAATACAAAGGTCATAAAATAAATAAGTTGAATTTTTCGGTATAAGGACTTCTAATACAGATAGAAGCTTACTTTTTTTAATTTTTTAATTTTTTACTTCTTTTTCACATGGATTTAATTTCTTTTGCAGATTAAAAAAAAAACTTTGAGAGTTTTGGCGATTAACAAAGATGGCCGATCAAGAAGCATGCTCCAGGATTGAACAGCGGTCAGTTATCAAGTTCTTGGTTGCTGAAGGGTACAAAATACTTGAAATTCATAGGAGAATGTCAACTGTGTATGGTACCACATGTTTCAGCCAAAAAATGTCTACAAGTGGGCTAAATTGTTTAAAGAAGGACAGAGCAGTGTTGAGGATGAAGACGGGTCTGGGAGGGTTGCAGAAGTGAGGTCTCCTGAGGTGATCGAATCAGTCAATGACCTCATTCAGTCTGACAGAAGGGTGACAGTGGATGACATTGCAAGGACTTTGAGCTTATCTGTTGGGACACACGCAGGGGTCATCAGCCAGAAGGAGTCATCTTGCATCATGACAACGCAAGTCCTCACACAGCAGCCCAAACGGTGCAGACCATCAACGAGCTGGACTGGTAACTGCTCCCTCATCCCCCTTACAGCCCAGACCTTGCCCCTTCAGACTTTCACCTGTTTGGTCCCTTGAAAGCGTTCACGAGAGGCACGAAGTTAAAAGTGACGATGAAGTCAAAAGTATTGTGAGCGACTGGCTGAGACATCAGTCCAAAGATTTTTACGCTGAGGGAATACGGAAGCTTGTGCACAGATGGGAAAAGTGTGTGACAGTGCTGGGAAACTACGTTGAAAAAAAGTAAGCTTCTATCTGTATTAGAAGTCCTTATACCGAAAAATTCACCTTATTTATTGAATGACCCTCGTACTTTACTTGCAACCCACTTTGCAAGGGAAACTACCTTTTGACGCTGCATGCTTTACTGCTCGGCTACGAAGGAGTTCTCAGTAAGCAAGGCTCTATTTAACCTATTAAAGGAAAACACATCTCCTTCACTTAGATTATTTTTCACGAGAGACTATATTTGCTATCTTATTAAAAGAGAAATCAATTTACTAAGACGAAAATATATAGAATGTTCTTTAATCGCTATATCAGTAAATTTACATCTAGGTTCTTACAAGATTTCGTATTTCTTGGCATATCTATTATTACAATGTTGAATATTTAATATCAATATTGATGGAAACCTGGACAATAAGAAAAAGAAACCAAATATAACTAGACTATATATCCAAACATATATTCAAAAAGAAATATTTAATTTAAAATTCTCAGCGTCCTCTCTCTTTCATGCGTATATGTAGTCGCATCAACGTAAATATCACTTTATTCCGATGCCCAAGCGATCAACGTGGACGTCCCCCAAGGCTCGCGTCCTGTACCAACCCACTTTCTACTTTCCATAAATGGTCTGCCTAAGAGTATAATCCAAGCATTTGTGAATATCTATGCTGATGTAACAACGGCATATGGGTGCACCTCAAAAACTCTAGATGAACAGAGCTTGTCAGCGGATCTGTCTATATTTCTGAGATGAGGTATTATGTGCACTATTTACATTATTCGGACTATTGTCATCATATTTATCGCCATATTTATTACAAAATTTCAGTCGTTGTACGCTCCGGCCTTCTTCAGGTAGTTGGAATGTCGAACTGAACCCTTTATTTCGTTCACTTGGATAGACCGCTCTAGTTCCACGTGCCATGTTTAATGGATGTCAGTTGTCAGTTATCTCCTGTTAATTCGCCTCTCCAAGTTCTCCACTGCTTTAGCCGGGTATTGATTGAACTCACACTTTTTGGGTCCTGTCACTGGATCTAACTAACACCTTTATCCACTGTACCATGTGTCCTTGAGTTCAATACCTGGTTAAGGCAGTGGAGAACTTGGAGAGGGAAATTAACAGGAGATAACTGACAATTGACATCCATTAAACATGGCACTTGGAACTAGAACATTCTACCCGAAATAAAGGGTTCAGTTCGATATTCCAACCACCTGAAGAAGGCCGGGGCGTACAACGGCCGAAAAGTTGTAATAAATATGGCGACAAAGATGAGGACAATAGTCCGAATAATGTAAATAGTTTTCAGCTGATGTCTCCTCTGAGCGAGCTTTAACAGCTCAGTCGGAGAAAAACTTAGTTGAAAACCAAACTAGTTACGTTCCATTATCACCGAGTGGACTCTGAATATTCACCAATGAACGTATGCACTCTCAGGGATGACTCGTGCCCTGAGCGCTTATATGAACTTCTCTGTCAGATCTCAAGTGGAACGCGTACATACAATTAATTGCTAAACCTGATGGAAAAATGGTTGGTTCCCTGTACCACTCCAGTACCTCATGCCTGCTATCTTTTACCTTTATAAGAGCCAGGTCAGGCCGAAAAAAAACCTCTTTCTCACAGACAACTCCTTTCTCACAGACAACTCCTTCCTCACAGACAAAACATCGCAAGCCTTTTGCTTCCATATCGCTATTTCCATGGAAAGGGTTCAGACAAATTACATTCCTTAGTTTCACCACTTGTAACCTTCACAATTAAGAGCCGCCATGACATGCCCATTGTAACGAACCACACTCATTCCCTTCGTCTTCCATTGGTGAGATGTACGTTCCACTCGAGCAGCCTCTTCCCACGAATCACTGTCATGCGTATCCGACTCAAAAGAATTTTTCTTATCCGATCACTACAATATTTTCTTCACATATTCCCATAAACTGTTCCTCTTATTCTGTAACCCTATATCTTGAGTGGCTCTTGGGCCTTGTACAGGATGAACATTATTGAAAAAACGGCGAAACGCGCCATACGAACAGAAGGGTGTGCTAGTAAGCCATGTTAGAATTTACGTTTGTCTTTTTAAGATTTAGGGATCATTTTGTTTTGTTAATGCTGCTGCTGATAAGGATGATATATATGAATTATAAATAAAAATGTCCAGTAGGCATTATTATATATCTATCCAATCCACGTATACATATGTGTTGCGCAATGTATGTGTGTATGTGTACACGTATGTATTCATGCATAGAAACATATTATAAACCTTCAATTTTCAAATCTCTTTGAAGTTTTACTAAATGATCCGCATGCATGATGACAGCCCAGCAGATTTTAACGTTCGCTGATCTTCTGTCAATAACAATTTCATCGATACCTCACAATAGACGCCGACTCTCCTTTACCAATTGCGGCAGTCGAGTACAAAAGTCCAGATACAAGCTGAAGAAATCGGGGTCACCGGATAATTTGCAATTAAATACAAAAAGGCTCAAGAATTTATACGGTGCCCTATGAGCCACAACGTACGTTCATCACTGCTTTTATTTGCCATCATTTTGTTAATAGTATTTCTATCACAACTATTCTTTTTTTTTTTGCTATTGTTATGATTTTCATGCTTTTTGATAAATAATTATTAACAAATGATAGTGACAGAACTCAGCCACATTATTATTATTATTATTATTATTATTATTATTATTATTATTATTATTATTATTGTTGTTATTGTTGTTGTTGTTGTTTCCTCTTTGAATCCTGTAGAGCCGGGTTCAAAGTATGGTCCTTAGGCCCGATAGGAGAATTGTCATTTAATTGATAGAACTTTTCTTAGTATATAGGATGTTCCTACTAGAGCGATTTTCTGGGATACTTGTACGTTGATTTTACCTGGAACACTTTTAGTAAAATTGTCCCTTCCTTTTCTCACAAGGCCCAGTGCTCCGATTACTATTGATACAGTCTCAGTCTTCATCCACAACATCCTGTTAACCTCCATGTCATTGTATTTGGAGAATTTCTCGATAGTTTTTTATGGAGGTGTTTCTCTCTGATGGTACTGTTATGTCAATAAGCATACACTTCCTGAATTTCTTGTCTTTTATGATAATATCAGGTCTGTTGGCCTTTATTTCCCTGTCATTTTGAATTGGCATATCCCAGAGGATAGTTACATCGTTATTTTGGATACATATGTCTGGTTGGTCGTCATACCATCTCTCAGTGGTTTCGATTTTGTGCTTCTTGCTTCTTGTATTTCTTACAGTGCACATATGTTGCTACCTTGTTATATCTATGGGTAGTTTCATTTTTTTTGCCAGTTCTGGACATGCTGAGATAATATGGTCGACCGCATATCCTGCATTTCTATCATTGGTTATGTGACAGTGATAGGATCTGGTTATGAGGCATTGGTTCTGAGCTGCAATAATTAGGCTCTCTCTCTCTCAGCTTTCAGCTCGGTGCTCCTAAGCCATTGATGTGTTTTCTGTTGGTCCAAGAGTTAATTCAGATTGGATTAGACCTCGACTTTGTAAAGCTCTTGCTAAGTACAGCCTATCGACATCTGATTTCGGGTGGTGTATCCTCATTTGGATGAGCATTTTTCTAGTCTTGGCGTCCACTCTTTTAATGTCATTCAATTTCGATTACATATTTTGAAAGTGTATGTGACTACGGGTATAGCTAAGGTATTGGTAGCCTTCATTTTATTGGCCCAATTAAGTTCGCTTTCTACTGTCAAACGCACTCTTCTATAATATTCTTTTCGGGTGTTTTTCTTCATAATGAAATGTTTTATTCCGTCGCCTTCATTAATTCTGAAGTATTTGTAGGTCCCATCTTGGTCAAGTTCCTTAATCTTGTTGATATCAAGGTCTAAATCCGTAGTTTTCCTTAGTTTACCGCCTTTGAAAGTGGCTTTGGCACATTTGTCGATTCCAAACTTCATCCTAATGTCTTCGCTGAAGGATTTGACAATGGTGAATAGGTTTTTTTTTTCTGCTGGTTTTCATCCTTGGCAAAAGTTTTAAGATCATTAATATAAAATAGGTGATAGTTTGCCATTCTGTACCTGGTCTCCGGCAGCTGAGTGACGCTAATGCACGACAGAAGAGTAGTGGTGATAATAAATTTACTTGAACGAACCCGTTTTTGATATGGATTGGTCTTGATGTTAATGACCCGTTTGTATGGTTGATATTTAGTGTAGTCTTCCAGTTTTTCATGCTTTCTGTTATGAATTTGACCGTTGTGGTTGCATACTCTGTATTTTTAGAGGCTCTTCTTTATCTATGAGTGTGGAACACTGTTGAACACTTTTCCTGTAGTCGGTCCATGCTGTCGGTAAGTTTCTTTTATAATAATATTATTAATAATAATAATAATTCTTATAATTCTTATTATTATTAGTAGTAGTAGTAGTAGTAGTATTAGTAGTAGTAGTAGTAGTAGTAGTAGTATTTCCTTTGGTTTCTACTATATACACATTTCCTTCCGGGTCCAAAATCGCTTCATGATATTTTCTACTGATCATTTGTGTAAAAAAAAGAAACATAAACACAAAGATCACACATATTTTACATAGATAAAGCTCTTTGTAATGTGTGAGCTGTAGTTCTTTTAGGCGTGGTCTACATGGAATCTGTTCCATGACCCTACCGGAACGTTTTCCAAATGCAACTGGAATTACTGATGTCCTCATGTGCCACAGTTTTGAGATTTTCATTTCAAGATCCTTGTATTTTGATCATTTTTTATCTCTCCAAAGATAAATTACAATCTGCAGAGACTGTCATGTCAATAAGAAAGTGAATTTTGTTTTTGTGGTCTCTGATCACGATGTCTGGTCGATTAGCTTTCATTGTTCTGTCTGTGTGTATTATTAACTCCTATAAAATTGTTACACGTCCTAATGTCTGTAACCGAGTTTGGGTGATGTTCATTCCAGTTACTTATAGTTTCATTTCCGTAAAAGTAGCATATTTTCTAATATTATTATTATTTTTATTTCCCTTGATTTCTGGAGCATACCCATTTCTTTCCGGGTCCCTACCAATGACCTAAGCTCAGAAAGGGCACCATGACATTTTCCACAGAGCATTTTCTGATGAAAAAATAGAAACTAAGATCACACATATTTTATATAAAGCTCTTCGTAATGTGTTAGTTGTATTTGCGAGTATATATTTTTTTTATTTCTTTCAGGCATGAGATACATGGAATCCCTTCAATAAGCCTATTGTAATATTTTCCAATCAATCCTAGTGCTCTAGCTACAACTAGAATTACTGATGTCCTTATGTGCCACATTTTTGAGATTTCGATTTCAAGGTCCTTGTATTTTGATACATTGCAGTCTGCGGGAACTGCCATGTCAGAAAGAAGGCATATTTTGTCTTTGCGGTCTCTAATCACGATGTCTGGCCGATTAGCTTTGATTGTTCTGTCTGTGTGTATAGTAAAGTCCCATAAAATTGTTACTGGTCCTATCTCCGTAACGGGGTCTGTGTGATGTTCATACCAATTTCTTGCACTTTCCTTTCCGTAAAAGTTGCAGATTTTACAATGTCGGATTTTATATTCAGTGGGTGTCAGTACCGTGCAACCTTATACAAGACAGTCATTTCTTTCTGGATATTTATCACGGAATCTGCATTTTGGGATCACATAATTTTTCAGTATGTGTGATTGGCAATTTCTAGTTTGCAATCATTGCTCTTGTGCAGCCAGAATAAAACCTTTCAGCTTTTAACCCTGCACTACGTAGTCACTGATGGGTACGTGGTTTGTCTACATCAACTTGTTTAGTACAGGCTGAATATTCACCGTGAAGCGGTTTATCCTGTCACCGTTTCTGTATCTGGTCGATTGCATTTGCCTTTGCTTCCTTTTTTAAGTATTTTGAAGTTGCAGTAGGTGTGTTATGTTTTACTTGCATTTCTTCAACCATTTGAAACTCCATTTTGAACATGTTGGCTTCCTGTATTACTGAATAAAGTTTCTTGATACAGATAATCATCCAGTCTTATGTAGTTTCCAGGTCTCTTTAAAGACGATTGATGTAGTTTTGTAAGGAAGCTTTAGTTGAATTAATCCTATGCCTCCTTCGGGTCTGTGCACATACATACAATCAACATCGGTCTTGGAATAATGCATGCAATGGCAAGTGAGTGTTTATTTTCGTAAATGAGATTTCCCTAAAACAGGTTCTACATTGTGGGGGATATTCATGACTATTTCTCATTAATACGAAGTAAAAACTGGGAATCTTCAGACGACTGACTATATTATCGTTGTATAAACAGTGTATTTGCCTTCATGTATTAAAGTGCGATATTCAAATTAGATTGTTGCCTGTATTTGCAAGTATGATAGCGAATATGTACGTACCGAACGACCTGTGCGAATTGCATGTTAGTGTATTATCTCCCACACGATGTCGTTGGTTAAATACCCGTCTATCCGGTTCAAAGCGCAATTCGTACAAATATTAATAAATATATCGCAACAGAGATTTCTGCAAGTAGATGGCAGATACAATATACGTCAGATAAGATAATGTTAGAAACCATAAACATATAATTTGAGAAATAAACGAAATAAGATCTCTTTACAATTACCTTTAACGTTGACACGGCGGTTTTAAATATATTCAATATCGCTTGCAAGTTGCTCAATGGACTGAATTTATCCAAGAATGGGTTTATCATTCCTTTCTTCTGAAGTTATTATATCATGTAATGGCCAGATTATATCTCTATTTATAAAAGGCCGGATGTGTGCGTGCGTGCGTGCGTGCGTGCGTGTGTGTGTGTGTGTGTGTGTGTGTGTGTGTGTGTGTGTGTGTGTGTGTGTGTGTGTGTGTGTGACGGATGCACGGCCGCAATTTTCGACGGATTTGCACCAAAATTTACATGCACATGCTCCAAGTTAGTAGAGAGGTCAAGACCGACGTTGCATTTCTCAACTCCCATCGATAGTGGAAATAATCGATTTTTTATGCTTCTACGGCAGTTTTCATGTAGTTTGCGGCCATTTTCTGCTGGTCAGACTGAGAGCCTATAGCTGGCTGCCACGAATAGGCAGGAAGATTCTATTGGCCAGCGTGAGAGCCAACAGCTGACTGACACGAATGTTAACTAGCATGCTAGCATGCAAAAATAATCGATAGCTGCATTCGTCACAAGTGAGAAAAATTTAAATCTGCATGGCACTTTACCCCAATTTGCTTGCTTAAACTCAACGTTGATTCTGATTCCGCAGAACTGGGTTGAGTGTGAAAAAGTATTTGTTGTTAACATTCTTTTTTCATTCGGTTTTTCCAGTTACGAGTCCTTTTTTAAAACTGATCGTTTTGTGTTCATTTTGATTAGTTCTTTTTTTCGTAACAGATTTAATGTTTAGTATAGAGCTTAGAAAAAATTCGCAGTGTGAAATGTAAGGCATGTCGCAACATCAGCACGGAAAGGGGCACCCCTTTAAAGGCAGGGAAGGGCAAAAATATTTTAAGTCAATTGATAGCGATTGCTGTATGAGTCGTACGCTTTTTTAATCAAGCACGTGCAACGCCGGGCCATGCTACGAGTTTGCTATAAAACGTAACAGGCGAGTCTAAAACAGTATTTCATTTTTCTATCGCCTCTACTCCTTTATTTTTGTAGAGGATCTAAAAACAAAATAGCCATGTCCCATTTTAATTTGTTAAAGTACAAATTGCACAGCAGAAAACGTCTTTATTGTATACGAATTTAAGAATGTCCCTAAACATTCGACGCCGTTTTGGTGCTTTCACTCAGGCTTTCATAATATCAACGAACTGTTTTTTCTAATGGTTTGTATGAAGTAAATCACGTGAAATAATAAGTTGTATTTCACTTTAATTACCATATATTTGCAACATAAAGAAGTAAATATTTAAAATCTTTTAGTATTTTATGCTATTAAATAAAAGTCTATAACTTTGAGCGAAATTTGTTATCAAAGACTGAGCTCTACATACATCACCAATTGGCCTTGAACCCACACGCCCGCGCGCATATATATATATATATATATATATATATATATATATATATATATATATATATATATATATATATATATATGAATTGGACATAGTCCGACAATTTATTAAAGACATTTTTGATATGTTTAACGCTCTTTTTATAGATACAAGTATTTAAGCAAATGCTCTGTTTATAATAAAGTGGCCGAAAGGTTAAGGCACGTCACGCGAAATGACAGTTCCGTATAGGATACAGGTTCGATTCCTGTCGGAGAACAAAAATTTTCTATGAAAATTTCTCGGACATTCAGGTCGGTAAATGTTATTTAATACTGTTTATTATAAACAGAGCATTTGCTTAAATACTTGTATCTATAAAAAGAACGTTAAACATATAAAAAATGTCTTTAATATATATTTATGTGCTTGTGTGTATGTATATATATATATATGTGTGTGTATTTGGGCAGCAATCCCTCTTTTATGCAATTTTCATTAAAACTACTGACAAGGTACTGCGGTAAAGGTTTTTATTAACTTTAACTTGTGTTCGTATAATTTTCTCCTTTTCTGGACATATATTGGGTAGAATTTTATCCGAATGTACTGTATAAAAAAAGAAAACGTCAACGTCAACTAGGAACACGGTTACATTATGCTGATCGTATTTAGAAAATAAATCATTCCTATAACTCTAGATGCATACATAAAACAATCTATACATTCAGTTAAAAGTCAAAAATAAAATCATCCTTGATAATGACTAAAAATATAACCGAATGTGCTCGGACATACAGACAATTTCTAGATAATTTATGTCCGAAAAGTAGAAAATTATAAGAACGCATGAAAAATTGATTAAAAACTTAAGTGCAGTACCTTGACACTATATTTGAATGATAATTCTAACATTTTTAGGCATTTAAAACAACATGCCTGGCTGCATACACAATTCCGGAAAATCTTTGTTGAAAACACAACTATACTTAAACATGAAAACGATAAACAAAAACTAAAAATTCTTGAAGCTATATACATAAAACAGTTGAAACCTAACCTGAACAAAATAAACTATGAAATCTCCACAAATATTCTTAAATGCCTATAATTGGTAACAGAATCCATTGGTTTATACCAATGTCTTCACATACTTAATACTTCTCGTTTACACTCTCGCGTGGTCATGTGTGACGTCACAAGCTACGATGCGATTATCGCTTCCGCGTCACGTATACACGAGTTTGTTGTTGCTTTGAAATTTTTCATGTAACAAAAACAGACTATCATTATTATTTTGTCCGTGTATTGTTTAATATATTGTAATGTAATTGTCATCTTTGATAATGGCTTATGTAAGCCGAAAACTTAGATACGATTAAAAAATATGTATCAATATTGTGATTTTCTTTCTTCTTTTACTGATAATGTTATTAAGTTTATCAGACGTTATGAAAAGAATTTACATAAAATATATAGACAAAACTTGTCTATATTATTTAATGAAAAATGTATGAATATATATATATATATATGTGTGTGTGTGTGTGTGTGTGTGTGTGTGTGTGTATGGGTGCGTGCGTGCGTGTGTGTGTGTGAATTTTATTAAATTCAAGAGATGAGTCTGTTTCTGTCTCTTTTAATTTCCGAATTTGTTAGATAACTGGGGAGAGAGAGAAAGAGAGGGAGAGAGAGCTATAAAAGACAGGCATAAATGTGTGTCTATTTCTATCAGACATTAACAGTGAATGTAACTGTAAAATGTGTAAATGCATTTATTACTATTTGATTTACGGATTTTTTGTATACATATATATATATATATATATATACTAAAATGACCCACATGTGGCTCAGAGAAATACGTGAAGATGATGTTTGCTTTACATTAATTTTCTTGACGAAGTACGTGTTTGATTTGAAAATCAGCATTCATACACCTACATTTATTTGGGTTTGAACACTGACCACTAATGGAATATGTCCCTCCCTCAGTCAATAAGCAAGCTATATATCATTCCGTATATATATTAATTCATTTTACTTGGTGCCTAAAAGTTTTTGCTTTTGTCTAAGATCAACAAAGAAATACATATGACTGATCTTGAGTTGCATTAGAAAACAGTCTAGGAACAGGTTTCTAGCTTCATAATAACTTAATCAAAGAAGAATTGCTAATAGAAGAAGAAATGACATCTGAGGTGAGAGCTGGGATATATAAGAGGTGAGAAAACTAAGACAAAGCCAAGTTGATATATACATATTCGTCGGAAAGCACGTCATCGCCTGTCATCGTATTCCCAGTTCTTGAATTTCATGAAAGTCCAAACAACTTTGCTGACGCTTGTGAACTCGAGTGCAGAATTATTTTCTCCGCAAGTTAAAGATTGTATCGTCTGCCAACAACTGGAGACGCAAGACGAGAAGATCAGAATCGTCAATAGATATTTGGCGCCAAAAATCACTATATTTTTTTTCTTCTTTTCAAACGTTTTGCTCTTTATCATTAATCACTTTTTGGACAGGCAAATCATCGGACGCAGAATAATTCTTGTTTTTGTTCATGATAATAATATTTTGAATTATGCTAGAAAATTAGGTATCGATTTTAGAAATAGCTGTTTAAAATTATAAAATAATGTCGTCAAAACATTAATAGAGATCAGAGGGGGGTCAGCATTTTAGTTGACGAGGTCATAAATTTAAAATTTGATTCAGGGTCAGTTACAATTGACGAAAAAATATCTCCTGTCACGATTTAAGATTTACTTTTCTCTTTACAAGTATGCCATTATGTCAGATGAAACTCATTTGTTTGTTTATTTTTTTATTCATTTATTTATTTATTTATTTTTAAGCGTTTCACCCCGAGTAAGGCGGGAAGCCACTAGCACGCCAGGGGTTACAGAGAGTTGGAGCGAGACCAAATAGTAGTGATAGAGGAAAGGATGAAGAGAAGGATAGGGGATAGATCAGGGCATCTGGAGACGTCGATTGACATTATATTTGAATAGTTGGAGATTATAGCTATCAGGGAAGCAGGAAAAGGAGAGGGAGTTCCACAGGCGAGAAGTGCGAGACATGAAGCTATTGAAGTAGAAGAGACGGCTACATTTAACAGTTTCGACAGTAAAAGGGTGTGAGCGAGATGCCAGCCTAGTAGAACGCTTAAATTCATGAAGTCTGGGAACCAGCGAAAGCAGCTCATCGGAGCAGTTACCGTGAAAGTATTTTTTTAAAAAAGACAGTAGGAGGCGACGGAACGTCTGTGAGAGAGCGTCTGCAGACGAGATGCCAGATCAAGGCTAATTATGTTGCGGTAATATACGCAGGGCAAGCCGAAGACATGGTGGGATTTTCAAAAAAGGGGGTAGCGTTAAATTATATTGTATGGCGCTTAACAGGTAAAGTAGCAAAAATTTTAATGATGTCTTTCGGCATTGAATGCGTTAAGAAGCAAATATTTCCATTTTATCTTTGTATTTTGAAGTCCTGTGTGGTTAGTAAGATTAATGAGTTGCTCAAGAATTACACGTAACCAGAAATAAGTGACCTAGACTAAACAAAAACATTTAACTTAAAATACTTCGACATGTCGATTATGCTTACTCTATAAAATTACTTGCTGCATGAAAAACCTACGTGTTAAATTCCTAGGCAGGAATAAAGAAGTGACTGAATGACGAGAGATCAGGTCTCTGATTGACTATACGCTACCGTGGCCGAATTAGTTAAAGCGTCAGACTAGCTCCGGGTATATGGAATGTAAGTTGAAGTCTCGGTGTAAGCTTATTTATTCCAATTTCACGCAATTTATTTTAGCCGATGTAGAGTAGGGTAGGTTGACCTCGTACAAATAATATAATACGAAAGTAAAAGAAAAGTAAAAAAAAAAAAGAAAGTAAAGAGAAAAAGAAAGAACAAAGAAATAGCAAAATGACAAGGAGAGAAACTAAGAAAAAACAAAAAGAAAAGAGAAAGAGGGAATAAAAAGAAAGGAAAAGAGAAGACAAGAAGAGAAAAAAGAAAGGAAAAAGAGAAAAGAAGTGAAACTCAAAGAGAGAAAAAAAAGAAAGAGTAAACTGATGAAAAGATGTAAAGCGAACGCAGAGAAGAATATCTGCAAGTTGTAGTTTTTTTTTTTTTTTTTGTTTAACACCATTGAAGGTAATGGGGGAGTGGGTGGCATAAATAAGTTGTTGACAAATGGAAGCAAGGGAAAAGCGTCGTTAATTCCTTTTCTCTCTATTCCCCGATCGCTGTCAATGTTGCGGTCTTGTATCAACAAAATTAACTTTCCCTTGCTGAAGTTTGATAAGACGTTAACCGGATGTTAGGGGCGGGAACTTGTACAAAGATGCGCAGTGGATTATGGGTAGGAGATAGTGAAGCAAGTGGATAAAAAAAAATCCTGTCCAGGCGAAACGAACGAGAGGAAGACAGGTTATGTGAAAAAGAATGAATTGAATAGAGAGGGGGAGACACGGAGTGTAAATAAGGCACTGTCAAGGTGAAAGGAAGTGGGGGAGATAGAGAGAGAGAGAGAGATAAGAGAGAGGAGGGCTATTATGATGAAAAGACAGAAAGGCTTTGTCAGATGAGTGTGAAAGAAATTGTAATTAATGAATCAAATAATTAATTAAGAACGCAAGAAATGACAGTATGCAACCAAAAAGAAAGACGTGAGATAGAAGGAGAAGAGAAAAAATAGATATAAATGGTCGGTCTCCTTTAATTGAAACGAAATTAAAGAAAGAAGAAGAAGAAATGAAGTGTGAAAAGAACAGCGATAGGAATCAAAAGAAAAAAGTAAAGTAAAAAAAAATCAAGTGTCAACGTTAAATATTTAGATTAAAACGGACAGGTTGTCGTTAACTACGAAGCCTAGATAGAAGCAAGTAAGGGTAGGTGGATAAATCCGACTTCATAACAGCTCTTCATCGCTTTTACGATACAATCCTTTGATTTTTAATCGCTCGAACAAGAAAACTCTCAAGTCGTGACATTGTTGAAAGTGTACCTTTGACCTGTGGATATTTCTCTGATTTCAAGGTGACAACACGAGTTAGCTACAAGGGTTGATTGGCCTAAGACAGACGTAAACTTGTTTATATATTGTTAATCAATCTAAACTACTCTTTCAATAATACGACAGTGTCTAAAACTCTCAGATAAGTTGGTGTTCTTCATACTTTTCATGGTTTTAAATATACTTGTTTTATTTTTTTCTTCTCTTTTTTATAAGTTTAAAATATCAGTATTAAAATCTATTTACATCATTCTCATCTTCGTTGCCATATTTATCACAATGGCCGTTGTACGCTCCGACCTTCTTTATGTGGTTGGAATGTCGAACTGAACCCTTTATTTCGCTCACTGGGGTTAAACTGTTCTAATTCCACGTGCCATGTCTAATGGATGTCAGTTATCAGTTATCTCCTGTTAATTCTCCACCGCCTTAACCAAGTATTGAACTCACACCCTTTGGGTCTTGTCACTGGATCTAACTAACGCCTTTATCCACTGTGCTATCTGTCTTTGAGTACATCTGCGTATGAATTTCTTGGTATTATAAATCTAATGTCTTCAGTATCATTTTTTACCAGTGCTCATATTGCAATTTTTGCTGTTATCATTGTATTTTTTTTACCAGAGCTCATATTGCAATGTGGGTAGAGGCGTTAGTTAGATCTAGTGACATGACCCAAAGAGTGTGAGTTCAATACCTGGTTAAGGCGGTGGAAAATTTGGAGACTGGAATTAACAGGATTAACTGTCACCCATTAGACATGGCACGTGGAACTAGGACAATCTACCCCAGCGAGCGAAATAAAGGGTTCAGTTCGACATTCAAACCACTTGAAGAAGGCCGGAGCGTACAACGTCCGAAACGTTGTGATAAATATGGCAACAAAGATGAGGACGATAGTTCGAGCAATGTAAATAGTGTACATAATACCTCATCTCAGAAATATAGACAGATATCATTATTAAAGTCTAGCAGCAAGTCATTTATATAACGGGGTCGGTCAAAAAGTAATGCTTGTCCTTTTGTAAACATTAATGATTTAATAGCATAAGCACCCGCAGCTTATCAAAATGAACCCGAAGTCACGGGATTCCAAATCTAAACTTCAATACTTTCCACTTCCTTCTCAATCGTTGTATTCAACCTTTGTTTTTGCTTCCTTACTATTTTGACGTCATCCATCGATGTTGACAAACTTCCCCTTGCGTGAATATTTTATGATCTTTATCATTTGTCTAATACTAGGCGTTGACTATTATACTTATGTAGATGCTTTCTACGGTCAAATTCAGAAATACAATCCATCACGTAGATAGGACATGGGATGACGTCAACAAGACCTGTAAAGCGACGGGTTAGACTCTTGTGTTTAGAAGCACGTTGTCGATTCCTGTCTGCGGTACGGCCTGATTCACGTGTCACAGCAATCTTATCAGGCGCCATACTCAATCAACGGCCAGAAGATCCGCTTGGTTTAGTGCCATACCTCATTGCTTAAGTGTTACTTTCAACAGGTCTTTAAACTTTAAAAAATGTGGGAATCTATAGCTGTTTCTTGGTTTTGCATTCTTATCTACATGCGAATTGGCTCTTTCACCACACCATCATTGAATTATCGGCTGCCTTCTGAGTGCTACTTTGATATGCTGTGTAGTGTATCTCCAGAAGCTTTTGGACAGAAATCACTCTCTACTTCGACATGGAATAGTTCATCATTCGGGAAACCCACTTTGCCCAGATCTATAAGTAACCCAGACACTGCACTATACGCTACTATAGCTCACCTAATTATTTCCACAGTGTTTTGTAATATTGATTCTTTTATATCATCAGTCTATTTGGCATTTTATATTAGATTTTTACCGATAAACAATCATCATTATTTTATCATTTTACATTCTGCTATGCTTATCTTGGTTGTTATAAAAGTTAAAACAGAATAAACTAGTGTCGAATATAAAGGCATATAATCCTGTTTAGTCTTATGCTTCTTTTCGGTAGCAACTGGCCTGCCACTGCAAGGCCTGTCATTAGAGTAAGTTCTTCCTTTCTCTCTGGGATTGCTATTAACTCTCTTAGCCCATCTCCTTTTTTTGTTTACATCACGTGTAGTCTTTCCATAAAAAAATCACTAATCTCATGTGGTGATTTACAACACTTCCATCTTCCAAAAACATTCATTGCTTTCTACATCTAACTCTACGAATTATTCTTTTGGGTTTCTGGAAATTTATGATTTAGAGTTGAAAAATAAGATTTCTGGCTGATACGTTTAAAATTAAATTAGGGGAGGCATTACATTATGACCGATCTTTGCAATTTAAAAATTCCTGCTAAAATTTGGCGTCGTTTTCAGCAATATTTATATTTATATTTTAAGATTAGTTTCTTGTTGCATATGTGAATGTTTCTATGTTTATGTGGGTGCTTGCTGGTGTATGTTTATGATTATGTGAATATGTTAGGATATATATGGTTGGTTATGCGGCATGTGTGTGCGAATAGATAGATGTGTGTGTATATATATATATATATATATATATATATATATATATATATATATATATATATATGTATATGTGTGTGTGTGTGTGTGTGTGTGTGTGTGTGTGGTGTTGTGCACACATCTATTTGTGTGTATTTAGAGGCACAAACTTCTTGCTTGCTTCGTAATAGCAGTAGTAGTATTTTTCATACCAGAAGTAAGGAACTAAGTCACAAACCAAAATGATTCCCAATTCTAAATGGCTTAAGTAAATTTCAGTGTGTAGAAAAACAATGTTTATCATTTTAGAAAAAAAAAAGCTGGAATGAAACGATTGAAGTAATTTTCGCAAATCGACGCGATTCAAGACAGAAAAAGTAAATCTGGTGGTAAAATGAAAAGAATGTTTGCCGTATGACGTTAAGGTTATTAAATATCCAGAATAATCCGTAGAGGAAGTAGAGGATGGTGAAACTGAGAAGAAAGAAAGGAGAAAATATCGGGAGAAAAGGGGTTAAAAGAGGAAGTAATTAGTGCGATGTGGGGGAGAATGACTGGTGAAAACAAAGGTAAAGAACTAGACTGAGACAAAAAATGAAAACTAGGAGAGTTAAAGGAAAAGAATACAAAGAATTGGAAGGGCGAGAAAAAATAAAGGTAATTAAAGAAGAGGATAGAAAAGAATTAGAAAAAAAAGTGTGTGAGAAAAGAGAAAAGGAAATGAAGAATAAGAGAAAATAGAGAATATATATAAGTGTCCGAAAAAAAGAAAAAAATCTAATTTGGAGGTGAGTTAGGATGACAAAAATCAGGGGAAAAAGACAAAAATCAGGAAAATGAGTGATAGAAAAAAAGGTGAAATATGAATGAATAAAAGAGTAGAATCGTTAAAAGAAATGTATCAAAAAATGTAGAGAAGTCGAAAGAAAAACTTCAAGAAAAGATGGAAAGAAAATAATGGAGAGAAAAGACTAATAAAGAGCCAAATGAACTGTGAATTGATTCTGGTAAAAATATTCTTTTTTTATTTTAATATTTTTAATAATGGTCGAATTGCAGATTGAAAAAATGAACAACAGGTTCTCAGATCTATTAATTCTGAAGTGAACGATTTCAAAATAGTACGAGGAGTAATCAATAGATCTGTAGAGCTGAAATTTTCATTGTATAATGTTCGATCTATTTAATTTATATCCACATCTTTTTTTATAATTTGACAAGGAATGATATTATGCAGAAAATAATTTTTATATAAAAATGATTTTATTAGTATTAATCTATAGCCTTACTTATTTAACAACTTTTATAAGAAAAAAATCTAATAAAAGCAAAGAGAAATATAAAGAAGAGATAGGAAAGAGCAATAAAAGAAAAAAGCAGAGAAAGAGAAGGTGAGAGGAAAACGTGTAAACCGACTTCGTCTCCAGTGGTTAACAGAAGAAAGATCAATTTCCCATTTGCTAAATGATTTTCAATCGTTCTCTTCAGTTTATCTTCATTTATTCATACACGTCTCACATACAAATGTTTTCTTTTTTAAAGTTTGATAAGAGCGAGAGTTACATTTTATTTACGAAGCGTGAAATCAATAAACAAACAAAAAGGGCAACCAATGTGAAGCTGTTTGAAAGCATCACGTTACTTAAGTTTTTGGACCTCAATCATTTTTTCTTTATGGTTACTGACAGAACTCCAAAGAGTAATTCATCTTAATCCAAATAAGATCTCTGCAAAGCAGATTTATACATACAAGGTCCTTTAAAAAGGAATCTTTCTAAGCTTTAGATGAGCTTCGCTTAAAACAGCTTAATGTGAATGGGGGGAGAATTTTGAATGTAGGGATATTGTGTCGTGCCAATGTTTGGAAATTCAGTATATATATATATATATATATATATATATATATATATATATATATATATATATATATATATATAAAAGGTGTGTGTGTGTATACATATATATGCGCGTGTATGTATACATATATATGTGTATATTTATATATATATATATATATGAAGAAATATAGTCTTAAGATAAGCTATATTTATGGGATAAAGTGCTCAATATCAGAGATAGAGCGTGTGTAAATATAAAAGTGAACATACAAGTCAACACTTAGAGGCGACAGTCTGTTTCATGCTAGATGAAATCGTCAGGCCTGACGATTCCATCTAGCATGAAACAGACTGTCGCCTGTAAGTGTTGACTTCTATATTCACTTATATATATATATATATATATATATATATATATGTGTGTGTGTGTGTGTGTGTATATATATATATATATATATATATACATATATACATATATACATATACATATATATATATATATATATATATATATATATATATATATATATATATATATATATATATATATGCATACACACAGATAATACCTTTGACATTTCTTCATTAACAATTTATTCAATTCTCTGTTATGGTTTAACTATTTTTGCTGGGATTAATGGTTTACCAATTTTACTCTAAATTCTGTGACACCCACAATTTGATAAATGTACTCTTCTGATAACTGATTAGTTCGAATTACTAAATCTCACAAATGGATTATATTCAGACAGCTTCATTATAAAATCCTAGTCAAATAATCCAAATTCCTAGTAGATTAACTTTTTAATCAGTTCATGTCTATTTCATGTTAATTTCTAAGCTGCATTTGCAGCATTCAATTATTATATTTATATCTTTACGAGAGCGGCTATATTTACCCTTTTTTTCTCCCGCCTGTAACTTTTCATATCATTTGTTTGCAAATACTTATTCACCTGTAGCAACAGCAAATTCAGTTTAGTTGTTCAATCTCTATCTATAAAAGGCAGGACGCGTGCGTGCGTGCGTGCGTGCGTGCGTGCGTAACGAATGCACGGATTTGGACCAAAATTTACATGTACATGCTTCAACTTAGCGGAAAGGTCAAGACCGACATTGCATTTCCCAACTCACAATCGATAATGGAAATAATCGATTTTTTCATGCTTTTACGGCAGTTTTCATGTAGTTTGCGGCCATTTTCTACTGGCCAGAGTGAGAGCCTGTAGCTGGCTGCCACGAATAGGCAGGAATATTCTATTGGCCAGCAAGAGAGCCAACAGCTGACTGACACGAATGTTAACTAGCATGCTAACATGCAAAAAAATCGATAGCTGCATTCGTCACAAGTGGGAAAAATTTAAATCTGCATGGCACTTTACTCCAATTGGCTCATTCGCTTGCTTAAACTCAACGTTGATTCTGATTCCGCAGAACTGGGTTGGATGTGAAAAAGTATTTGTTGTTAACATTCTTTTTTCATTCGGTTTTTCCAGTTACGAGTCCTTTTTTAAAACTGATCGTTTTGTGTTCATTTTGTTTAATGCTTTTTTCGTAACAGATTTAATATTTAGTATAGAACTTAGAAAAAATTCGCAGTGTGAGATAGGCAAGAAGTAAGGCATGTGGCAACATCAGCACGGCAAAGGGCACTTCTTTAAAGTCAAGGAAGAGCAAAATATTTTA
The DNA here is from genome assembly GCA_964036315.1 of Acanthosepion esculentum. Lineage (NCBI taxonomy): Eukaryota > Metazoa > Mollusca > Cephalopoda > Sepiida > Sepiidae > Acanthosepion > Acanthosepion esculentum. The sequence goes on from OZ038480.1 coordinate 141,080,672, forward strand.
AGACAATTGATAGTGATTGCTGTATGAGTCGTACGATTTTTGAATTAAGCACGGGCAACGCCGGGCCATGCTGCTAGTTTAAGGATATTTACTATCGCCGAGGAGATTTTGTACATTTCCAAAGCCTTAAGGATTCAAGACAGTGGCACACTACCAAAAGCTTTACGATAACCTCTCATTGTCATTATTATTAGTGTTGCTGTTGTTGTTGTTATTATTATTATCATTATTATTATTATCTATATTGAGTTTTAAACAATAATAAATGCTTGTTCTCATCAGAGATTAAGAATATGGATGGTACCTTGTTACTCCAGCAAACCTTTCGAAATTCTTGCTGATTTTCGCAATGCTTCTTACTCAGATTTCAGTTTTAATTCTCGAAACGCCACAATAAGGTTGATCACGATTGTGTTCTACAAATGTCTTTCCTACTGCAAACTATACCTGCTATTCCATCTTTTCACTTTCTTTCAATTTTATTCTGTGACCTGTTGGAAGAGCGCTATCCACGATCTGATGTCCTTTCTTCTCTTAACTATATCTGTTTTTTATTGGCAAGATTGGATTATTATTATTATTATTATTATTATTATTATTCATGCATATGTCTAGTAGTCATCGCTGGGGTTTAAGTGAGAGCAATCCTCCTTAAATCTTCTGCATTTTTCTCAGTATCCAAGCTGACCCTTGAAACGCTACGGTCTGTTCAGTCTTTAACCTCCTAATGAGTTTCAACTTATCTAATCTCATTTGCTGCATTTTTAACAAAGTTCTATACACCTCTTATTACGGGCACAGTTCCAACCTTGATATTCCGGTAGGTTTCAAGCCCTGAACAATGAACTGCTATTCTCTAATTTCTTATTCTCCTTCACATTCACTTGTCAGCCGATACGTCCAAGATTTGGCATGTTCTTTTTACCATATTCACAGATTTCATTTTCATATTTGGTTGTGTGGAGAGTCGTTCAGGCTACCGAAATTTCAAAGTATTTCTTTTTTATGACAGTCTATTTTCACTTGAATTATTTTCCATTCCTAGCACTCAAGTAACTTAATTATATTCTTATTTTTATTTGTTTGTTTATTTGTGCGTGTGTGTGTGCGTGCGTGCGTGCGTGTGTGTGTGTGTGCGTGCGCGCACTCATGTGCTATAATACATTAGTTGTTTGTATGTGTGTGTGTTTATATTCGTCGATATGATGGGTTTAAAATTTGTAATCTTCCATAAAAGGGAAATGAAACCTTGTCAATTGCAGTCTCATAAAACATTCGTGTATGTGCAAGATTTTACGGGTGTTTTGTTACAAGCTGAACAACATCGGTCAGCTGACTGATTATCTTTCTTGCTCGTGGGCAGATACATGACATGACAGCCAAAATTGGCCATTGGCCAGCACCTCGCCAGTCGGTCATCAAATTTCTTGGCACAAGTCTCGAGTTCGTTGGACTACAACGACTGTCGGGGCCGTGATTTTCACGCCAAAGGTCAGTCTTTGCGAATAACTTACATCCAACGATCATCATTTTGGTTACAAAGGCTGCTGGCCTCCATTTAATGTCAAAAAGGAAGAAAAGGAAAAAATGAGCGGGAAATAAGCAAATTCTGGAGTTTGGGAGTTGGTTATATTTCTGAATATTTTGATTCCTTGAAGAAATTATAAGAAATTATTAACATTAAAGCGATAAATATCAAATGTAAAGTTGAATCAATGGTGTGAAAATTATTTGAATGTGGTCGGTAAATGCTGAGACGTGTGGATAATACACAAGCTAAAAACATTACACATACACACACGTATATATTATAGGGAGCCATTTATCTCGGGAGATAAAAGTAGCGCCCAGTTTGGCCAAACTTTAGTCCTTTGGTGGTGAAACTGGAATGATCTCTCCAGGGCAGTCATGGGCAATGATATATGGAGACCCCGACTTCCATTTCTCGGCCATACCGAGAAGACGCGAAGCACATTATATTTGGGGCGGGTGGCTTGGCTGCAGGAATTTTCGATAACGGAAATTGGCGTTCTGAAAGCAAAGAAAAATGACGCGTTTTTGTCGAAGTTCAAAAATTAACGGATTAAAATGATTATAATAATTTAATATAATTTGCCATTATTTTTTTTTTTTTCTATTTATTATATATATTATGATTATTTGAAGTTATGGATGTGTATTGTTTATTATTATTTTTCAACTTTTTCCACAGTTCCCGGATTTTTCTAGATTAGTATTTATTTGTTATTTACATTGTTCGGACTGTTGTCCTCATCTTTATTGCTATATCCACAACGTTTCGGCCGTTGTAAAACAATCTGGCATAGCTGACCACATATAGAGGGAAAAGGGGGATCACTGCTCCCTGTTGGATGTAGTTGATATAATAATCACTAGAAAATAAATTATGGAATCAGCACATATGCTAAGCCACAAAAATCTAAACCGGCCAAGTATTGAAATGAATACAATATGGGAACGAATAATATGGAGTGCTGGTAAAAAGCAATAACAAGAACAAAATTGCAATATGAGCTCTGGCAAAAATGGTTACTGAGATATTATATTTATAAGTCCCAAAAATACATACACTGATGTCCTCAAAGACAAATGGCCCATTGGATAAGAGCGTTGGCTGGATTCAGTAACTTAACCTAAGGAGTTATGAGTGGTAAACAAAAAACTTGGAGGGCTGTGTTAAAGGGAGATAACTGAGACATCCGAAAGAGGCATGGTACGTGCAACCAGAAGAATCTACCGAAATTGATGAAATAAAGGGTTCATTTCAAAGCTCCAATCTCCTGAAGAAAACCGGAGCGTACAACGGCCGAAAGGTCGTGAACATGACAACAAAGATCAAGAGTCCGAACAATGTAAATAATGTAAATAACATATAAAAATATCTATACTAAATGTAAGACTTTTATGAAGAGTTTTATTTAATACAAGTTTACAAATAATCACGCACACACAAACACACACATATACACATAGAGAGATTTGAAGATAAGATAGTATTAAAAATCTAAACAACGAATTTATTTTTATCAACCGAAAAATATTTGTAACTTTATTCAAAGGCTTATTCTCATTATAACAGCACGTGTCTACTCGCTGTTTGGAAATTATTGATTCCTGATTTTAGAAGCCAAACGAATGATTTTATTTTTATCCATTGCTCCTCTTTTCCTAGAATTTTACCAAAGAATAAATATTCAAAATATGGAAGAATAACTTTAAAAGTTAGTCAATATCAGAAATCGAAGTATTCAGTTTTCAAATTATAATTCTACTTGTGGATTACTCAGTATTTTCATATGTACAATATTCGCACGGGAATTACAGTGTCAAAATATAATCGTCTCTTGTGATAATATAATAATATTCGATCTTGACATCGAAGGAGCAGGAATATCGACACGATTGAACAGTATATTCATTAAAAATATGTTAATACTATAGTGCACATATGCTGAGTGTTGTAAGCGTCACATTTTATCAGTCATAAAAAATCATGAAATCACTATTCTTTTGGACTTTTCCATTCATACTGACATATAAGCTAATAGCCCAGACATAGTGATTATAATCTGTAAACAAAGTAGCACTCATAGAAATGGCAGTGCTATTAGATGAAAATATATCAGTTAAAGAATAAAATAAAGTAAATATAAGAAACTTGAAATTGAAAGTGAAATTGGGAAAATTTTAATTATTTTTTTTGTACTTTAAAACTTAAACATTAAATTTTAATTATTTTTTTTGGTACATTAAAACTATTGTTATATCTAGAATAATTGGAAACTTTGAATCGAGCAAAGAAAATATAGAGAAGTACATCAATAAGATTCCTGACAGCTGTTTATAAAAGACGCTTTAAAAATACATTATGTGGAACTATTCCTCTACTGAGTAGAGATTTATCAATGTAAAGAAAACAAAAACAATGTATATGCGCTCATTTATATATGTATATGCTCATTTGACCTCAAGAATTGTACATTAGGAATGAATGTATTTACTATCTTACATAAGGGTTTGTAGTAATCAGAAAACAAACGAAGCTAATAATAATAATAATAATAATAATAATAATAATAATAATAATAATAATAATTATTATTATTATTATTATTATTATTATTATTATTATACAAAATTTTATACATACAAGATACAATTCTTAAAGTAATTTCCCTGATGGAAAAGTACTTAATTTTACGTAATTATTATTGATTTAATTCACGTTCCATTTTAATGAAATAGATCAAAAATAATAAAAAGGCATTTGTCGTAGATTATCTCACTCAAGCTTAGAGAATATTTATGCAATACAGAGATAATATTGCTGTGCGGATTTGAGTGTGTAGAAATATAGTCATCCTACACCATCTTTTCCATTCACTGTTAATTTGTTATTGGACCGTTACAATCCAACCAATCATAAACGGCGGCCTCTCTGTAATTTGATTGGACACTTAAATCAAATTTAAAAAAATACTCTGTTAAATAAAGGGTAACTTCAGTTAGTCTTTCATAAAGGTCCATCAGATTAATTTGATGAGATCCAGTCTTAAAATAGATACGCTCTTACTCACAATATCCTTCATCCTCATTTGAAAGTTTTTTCATCAGATCAACATTTGATATTTACAAATGAAATCTGATCTGTTTACACTGTATATATCATGAAAGTACATGCTTGAAAAATTAATGCAAAATAATAACGTAGTTAAAAAGGTTAATAAGTGGTTAAATTGCTGAGGCATATCATTATATTATTCAACTAATTACATTTTGGTACAGTTGGGTGTGTGTGTGTGGGGGGGGTAATTCATTTCACCAGTGGTAACAGCGATGTGTGCGTCTCCTTCGCTGGTTCAGTTTTGATAAGTACGGCATACAGGCTCTTGTTCATGGCTATCGAAAATAATGAGCTAGCAATGTGGAAGAAAAATCGTATTTTGGAACAGAAAACTTGCTCTATCTCAGTGCCCCTCAAAGTGTGGCACGCGTACCGCTGCCCGTACGTGAGTCGTCATCCGCCCTTATACGGAGAGTTTCCAGGAAACAATGAAGCAGTACGGGTGACTGCCGGGGTGTCTAGACTCGGTGTTTTTTGTTTAATTTTCATTTTAGTCATATATTTATTATGGTTCCATTTTTCAATTACTCATGTTAAAAGTTATTGCTATGCAATTAAAGAATGCGATATAAGGAACAGCAAAATAGTGAAATACTTAGGACAACGCCATCATGATGATGTAGTACGTGAATGTGTTGGAATCACTCCTTTTCATGGACATATATTTATAATTTGGCCTTTAAAAATACATTGGATTGTGGAAAAAAGGAATAGCCATGTGGATTTGTCCCAAATCTTTTAAATTAGCATTTAATTACTTCAATTCATAATCTATGAGGTATAAACGAATACTACTACGAATACTCAAATAATATTTTCTTGTATCGTTATTATATAATTATATGGCACAAATATAGTTCCGCATCCTAGCATGCTGGAAAGACTTTTTACGTCAATGATGACTGACCTTAGAAGGAATAAGACATCGTGTACTCATGTTTATTACAGATAGTCTCAAAATGACCCTGAAATAGGACGTATCTAATAAAAAATGCTAAGGGCACCCGCCAAGCTTCGCACATTGAAAAGAAAATCTGCCGGTATGTAACATCAGATAGTTTGAGAAGTATTTTTCTATCTATGTTTATCTGTTTTATTGAGCTCTCAGTATCTCTTGTAGAAATAAATAGGAGACATTACATTCGAAGTGTGTATATGTTTGAGCGCACATGTGTGTGAACATGTTTGTGTAAATTTGCTTGTAAACACACCGACTGAATTACAAAGAAATGTGTAGATTTGGTTGTTTTAAAATCATGAAGTAAGTACACAAATATTTCTTTTGATGTTCGGTGCACTAGAAAAGTTATCCTCATAGTATCAGCGTCTTAATCGAATCCGCGTCTATAATAATCTTCAAGACCTATTCAACTTTTCATCGCTTTCGTCAGAGTTAACATCAGCCACCATAATCACCTTGTCAAACATTAACACAAAAGTGTGAACCAACAAAACTTAATTTGGGAGAAGCTCTCAATATTCCCTGGGAGAGGAGCACTGACATGGCTAAAAAGAGGAAAAGTACGCTGAGCTCGTGGAAGAATAACAAAACAACAGGTGACAAACAATGTGTTAGCATATTGTTTGGAGTCAGCTATTCAAATCTTCTTGTGGTAAACAAAGTGTGAATAATCATTTCCGTGGAAATTTTATACGAGAAAAAAAACAAAAAAAAACTAAATGTAATGGATTAATAAACAGTGTCCATATACGTCAAGAAGACGATTTTGAGAAAAAAAGTGGGGGGGGGGGCTGAAATACAGAGATAAAAAGAGAGAGAGAGATAGATAGAAGAAAAAAGAAGAGAGAGAGAGTATATGTTTACGTGAGTGTATGTGTCCCCATGTATCTATCAGCTATACAGTTTTCTCTCCATATAAATAATTTGTAGTGCTTTTTCGTATATACGTGTTGCCTGATATGAATTAATATAAAAAGTATAGACTCCACTATATTTGCTAAACATTATTTTCGCAGAAATGTGTTTGAAAATGTACCCGTATGTCTGACAAAGGTTGTCAAGAAATACAGGCCGGTATTCTCGCTGCCCCAACTGAATTTTCTTTATGCAAATGCAGGACGGGTAGAGGCAAAGGCGTCGTCCGTTCCCGCCTTTCTGGAAACGGTTAGGGTTAGGCATCGTTTACCCGCGCCAGCCATTCGGGTGCCACCTTTTGTTTTACCAGGAGAATTAACACTGAATTTCGTTGAGTCGTTTGCAAATTCAAAGTGACAAATATTGTGATACGCGCCGACAATAAGATGCACCATAAAACTGGTCGTAGAAGGATACGTCAGAGAGTATTTGTAGAAGACCCCCTCCCCATATATATATATATATATATATATATATATATATATATATATATATATATATATATATATATATATATATATATATTATACATATGGGCGTGTTGATTGATTGATTGTTTATATATATATATATACATATATATATATTCATATGGGCGTGTTGAGTGATTGATTGTATATATATATATATATATATATATATTTATATATATATATATATATATATATATATATATATATATATATATATATATATGTAAATGTCAACTAAACGTTAGAAGAATTGGATCATAAAATATTTATCCTTATACCTAATTTCTATAGTTTGTGTCTCTTGAAGCATACTGCTCAGAGGGAGTAGCAACAAAGGGCCGTGTGTACTCTATTTGGTACTCGAAATGGTGGGGGGCATCTCATACATACCTATATATAAAATATGTCACGTGCAATATGTGCGTGCGTGTGTGTGTGTGTGTGTGTGTGTGAAAGTGCGAGATCGTGTGTAGAAGATGTTTATATTTAGAAGCATTCATCATGAAACAAACAATTCACTCTCAATTAAACTTTATCAAATTTATGCACAACCATACTAAATATATTTCGTAACTAAAACGAAAAAATGACACAATGAAAATTGATACGTGATGACGCAATACTTAGATATGGCGACACGATGAGTGAAGACAGGATATTTGATTAAAATAAAAATAGACATAACACAAAAAATAAATCTCCTCCAAGATTCACTGGAAGCTAGAAAAAGGTTTTGGAATTTAGAAAAAAGTTTTTATATATTTTTCATGTGTTTTTTTTTCTTTTCAGGACGTAAATTATATAAGAATTGACCATATGTTTTATATGTCCGAGCGCTTTCGGCTATACTTATAACCATTATCAAGGATGATTTCTTTGTTACTTTTAACTGAATGTATGAATTGTTTTATGTATGTATCTAGGGTTATAGGAATGTTTTATTTTCCAAACACGGTCAGCAAATATTGTCCGTGTTCATAGTTGTTATAATTGAATGTTGTTTTTTTCTTTTTTATTAATAATGCTTCCATTAATTTTAGACTTTTTAACATGTCGATGAGGTTATTATATTTATATTATAAATGAGTATTTTGCGTACAGGTTGGTAGTATAAAAGTATAGCTAAAAGCGAACGGACATATAAAACGTTTGGACAATTTTAATATAATATTAATGTCCTGAAAAGAAGAAATTCAAAAAAGCACCTTGTCAGTCGTTTTTAATGAAACTTTCATATATTTGTATGTATGTTTTATATAATTTATCATCCGAAAAAAAAATTATTAGATCGCATGAGAAATTGTATAAAAAACTAAATAAAAGCACCTTGTCAGTCGTTTTTAATGAAATGTGCATGAAAGAAGGATTGTTGCCTAAATACACAAATATATATATATATATATATATATATATATATATATATATATATATATATATATATATATATATATATATATATATAGATAGATAGATAGATAGATAGATGTAAAAAAGTGAACATTTAAGTCAACACTTAGAGGCGACAGGCTGTTTAAGCCTGACAATTGCGTCTAGCATGAAAGTATTGACTTCAATGTTCACTTTTATATTTACACTCTCTATCTATGTTTTTGAGCACTTTATCCCATAAATATAGGACACTTTAAGACTATATTTCTTCATATATATATATGTGCGTGTGTGTGTGTTTGTGTGTATGTATGTATATACGCTAAATGCACTCTAATTTTTAAAAATATTTTTTAAGTACATCGCTATTCTTATACTAGCATTCCAATTTTTTATTTTTTTATTTCAGTAATCCATATCTACAGTGGGCTGTACATGTATAATTATTTAATACATATCAATACTTTCTCTTATTGTTTTTCACATACACTCTAATTTATATATAGTTATAAACTTTAATCTTCTCAACATTATGGTTTTGTGCGTTTGTAATTTTTTTTTTTTAGTTATTTTCGTATTAAGAGTGTTTATTTATTCACGTGTTACTCGATTGCTGCCCTCTTAGTTTTATCTATGAATATATTTAGTGTGCACCGTTTTTGGATTCTAATAAGATTTTGTCTGTATAATGCGTTTAAAAGACATTTCTTACTATTTGAATTACTGTCATTGACTCTTTCGACAGTGTCCCGGGAACTTCGCCTTGGACCTAGTAATCAATCAATATGAAAATGGTGACAAATTCGCGAAGCGTAAAGATTTGGGTAACGAAAGACTGTGCCACTGTGAAAAAATCCTGCGTAATCCCCTTTCTCTTCTAAAAGTTCAACACAAATTTGAAACTTTCAAATTCCTGACGCATACTAAGTGTTTCCGAGTTAGTGATCTGACTTCGGTACCACGCACTAGTTCCGCACTGAATAATGCAGAAACTAAATAGCGAATTTGTCTACTCTCCAGGGATTTGGATTTTAATAAGGAGGTCACTATTTGCAAAGCTACTTTGGACCTGAGGGAATATTTAAAGTAGTGTTACTCGTCTGAGTCTGATGGCTAATTTTGAAGATTTGAATTTCTTAAGAGATATGACAAACAGCATTAAATTTGACACTAACTTGGCTCAGAGGAAGAGAAGCAGATTGGTGACTGTGAGATCTGAATTTTCATTATCAGACCTTATTCACTAATAAAAATATAACCTGTACATTTAATAAAGAAAATATCTTCTTCCGCTAACCTTTATTTTTTTTTCATAGTTAGAATTTGTTTGCTACCAAAATATTGTACATTCAAGAAGAAATATTATATAATTTCAAATCTATTAAAAGGGCGAGTATATATCTCGCTTGCTAAGTGTTTTGAAGTATTTTGGCGTCAACGAATTTATATATTTTATATAAATTCACTACAATTTATTTCAGTTGATATATACATAAATCCCTATGCTCATATAGTTACTTCAAAAAGGAATTCACGATTCGATTTCCTTTCAAATTTTATCAATATGACAAGGCATTTCTTGTTATAAGACAATTCGTTTATGCTAAAAATCAATCTTAAACTCCTACTTTTTCTAAATTTGAACCCAGTCACAAGTTTTAGAATTGTTTCTCGGATAAATATACGATAAAAATTAATTAACGCAGATCTAAAATTAAATGAGACTTTTGTTTGAAAGGTAAACAGAAAGAGTGTTATTTTCCTTCGTGTGCATGACGCGATTTAAAGTCATTCCGAAAATATGCTCTGCTGAAAATTTCTAAGACTTGCTCAAGAAACCCTGACCACATAAAATCAGAAATGATTTTTAGTTATTTTGATAAAATTTTAGGGGTCGAGCTAAGAAATTTTCAGCATTTTGACTTCTACCATAGGTGCGTTTAATTATTTATTATGATGAGAAAATTTGGGCAGAAATTCACAATTATAAGACAGCCATTAAGAAGCGAACTCATTCTCATAGAAATAATTCTTAAATAACTTGATAAGAATGAAACCAGAATAAATCAACTGTTGTACATAAATGGTGTACAGAAAACCAATGTAAATGTTTGACCAAACCTTACAATTAATTTTTTCGAAGTGTTTATTGGTCGCGGTAAAAAGAAAAAGCCACACACGCATACACACGCACACACATACACAAACACACGTGTGTGTGTGTGTGTGTGTGTGTGTGTGTGTGTGCGTGTGTGCGTGTGTGTGTGTTTAGGCAGCAAATTCTCTTTTCGGCTTGTCTGAATAAATTACAAATATTATGTCTGCATATTTTTATTATAATCCTTTCATATTCACGAATATGTTACAGTGAGAATCACAATTATTTTCCAAGTACTTTCCATCTCTTTATTTACTTGGGAAATAAAAGTTATTCTCACTGTTACAGTTGATTTCTCGCTTTATTTAACTGTAATAATATTCGTGAATAGGAAAGAATTCTGATAAAAGTAATCAGAATATGTAGTTCTGATGAATTGGATCGTCATTACGATTCCAATGTAATAAATTATAACCATGTTAGTGTTTGAGCCTTTTATATTATATTCTTACTCTGTCCTGGGTATTGAGTTCTATCTGGATTCTATCCTCTTGGAAATTTATGTATGTATATATATATATATATATATATATATATATATATATATATATATATATATATATATATATATATATTGGCCACTAATATTATCTCTCTCTCTCTCTCTATCTCTCTATCTATATATATATATATATATATATATGCATATATATATATATATATATATATGTATATATATATATATGTGTGTATATATATATATAATTATTGACCACTAATATTATCTATCTATATATATTGACCACTAATATTATCTATCTATCTATATATATATATATATATATATATATATATATATTGGCCACTAATATTATCTATATCTATCTATCTACCATATATATATATATGTATATATATATATATATATATATATATATATATATATATATATATATGTTGACCACTAATATTATCTATCTATCTATCTATCTACATATATATATATATATATATATATATATATATATATATATATGTATATATATATGTATATATATATATATATGTGTATATATATATATATATATATGTATGTATATATATATATATATGTATGTATATATATATATGTATATGTATATATATATATATATATATACATATATATATATATATATATATATATATATATATATATATATATATATATATATATATATATATATACGGTTAGGTAAACTAGATATTAGCAACCGTATATGTTACTCCTTTTAGAAACGTATATATATATATATATATATATATATATATATATATATACATATATATATATATATTGACCACTAATATTATCTATCTATCTATCTATCTACATATATATATATATATATATATATATATATATATATATATATATATATATATATATATATATATATATGTAGATAGATAGATAGATTAAACTAGATGTTAGCAACCGTATATGTTAGTCCTTTTAGAAACGTATATCTAATCTACTTCACTGTCATCAGATTTCATTTATGCCTTCCGGTTTTCAGTGCAACTATGAGGAACAGCTGTAAAATTCTTTTTAATATAACCTTTTGCTGTGTTATTTGTATTACTTGTTCGGATTGTCTTTTCTTACCTTATTTCTTTGAAACCTTTGGTTAATACAACGTACATCTTTTTCAAACATCGCTTATAATATGGAATTATTTTAAGTGTTAAATAATATATACTGTAACATTCAGAACAATTGTTTTTAGATTCCCAATATCAAAAAATATCAAATATCCAAAATAAATAAACCTTTTCACGTATCACTTTAATGTAAGATAAATAATTCATATGCAGCAAACCAAAATTTCAGTTTCTTTTCAGCAATCAAGAAGCTACAAAGAAATGATTTACTCAAATCATACGAAATATAAACCTCATTAGCGGATGACTACTTAAAAACTGCAGCTACTTTTAACTATTATAATCACTAAAGTGGACTCGATCGAATTTTTAGAGTATTTATAAAATTAGTTATGGGAGTAATAAATATATAAAAAAATATTTCTCCCATGACTTCCATAAAAAAATAACATATTTATAATAATTTCGATCATCTCTGAATAGTTTCTGAAAGTTTCATTGACATCAGACAATTATTGTTATTTTTGCAAAATTTTCCAAATTAATGTGTCATACAAAAAAAAAATGTGCTAAGAATTGGATATGTTATTTTACTAGTTCCGGTGATACAAAGAGAAACAAGGTTTTTTTTATCAAAATTTAGAAGGTTCAAAAAAGAAGGAAATTTTTTTTTAAATAATTAAAATAAACTTTGGTCTTTCCTCTTCATAATAACATAAACATTTAGACGATAAATGTTTGTTTTCGTCAAGTTTGGCGTCTTTTTCATCGTGCTATGCAATTCTTTTAGCAATCTCATAAAGGTACCTAGTTAAAAGACATAATTTCGAATGCTGGTTTTCCAATTGCATTCTTTCCTTGGAAGTTACACCAATTTACTTATTCTGATTTCCTACTACACATCCGATTTGTCACTTTGCCAGACACACAGCTAAAAGTAAGTTGTTTGGTTGGTATATATTTGCATATTTCATGTCTGCGTCAGGGACCCGTGTTCAAATGCAGGTAAAAGCTAGACATTCTACGGCTAACTTTCAAGGCAAAACCTGCCAAATTTGGAGATCAATGCAATGCAATTGACATCTACTTCTATTGATGAAAAATGCAGTGCACTCTGTTTAGCTTAGAAAATACTATTAAATTCTATTGAAATGCTGTGAAAAGCCAAATACTTGAAGTGCTTGTTTCAGTGTTATTTTCTCTGAAAACAGCAGAGCCTTGCTAAATCTCACTCTTACCGATCCAGTACCACGTATCGCCTTTTAATAAAACAACCCGGATACATTTCAACGTACACCAGGCAATCAGAGCTGACTCAACAAAAGATATTAACGACGACTGAATACCCCGACCGCACGAGCAACTACATGATCCTCGCTTAAGAAAACAGAATGAAAATCAGTAGGCAGAAAACCTAACACAGGGGGATGTTTATAAAAACATTGCCTGGGGTAACATCAAAATTTGAATGGTGAGGGTCTTGACTTTGTGCTTTGAGGAAATAAATGAATATGTGATAGAGTGGAAAGGGGAGAAATGGTTATCATCTTGACTGCGTCGGGTATTTAAAGCTGGTAAAAAGAAAAGTAAAAGGCTGGATAGCGTGTCTACCCTGATACAATAAAAGGGGTAAGGTGGGCCCCAACTTGTAGTAATAAGATGTCAACTACTTATTTTTTTCTGACCTGTATTCGACTCCCCTAGCATCTCATTTATTTTTTTGTTTTTCTTTTTGCAGTCTGCCTTAGCGATGGCTGAAGATTATTTTAATATTGGTGTTAAGAAAAATGCTCTCTGCTGATCAGAAATTTAGTCAATAAGAACAAAATGAGCAGTTGACAGATTGCATTTGGCAGTCAGTGGCGGGGTAAAGGCTCTCATCATTCAAAATTAATATACGTCCTACCTTTTGATATTGCAAAAAGTGTGTATTTTTCTGTTTCCCATTTTTTTTTTTATCTCTGATCATCCTTACCGTGTTTTCTTCTGTTTTAATTCTCTTTTTCCTTTTGTTGCTTTTTCTTTAAAGTATTACCTTTTAGTTCCGTTAACACAAAATTTATTTTTCCTGTTTCTTGACATATTTTAGTTGTTATTAATCAGCTCTATCTTGTCTTCGAACAGGACATTGCGAAAAATTAGATGTACCCGGTCCCTGGAGATTACAAATTCTGAGTAGCACCTTCCTATTACATGAAAAGGAAATGTGGGTCGCACTGACACCTTTACCGCACAGGACGCGAGGGATTCTACCCGCACGTATGCATTCTGGTTTTCCACATACAACCGAATTGGGGAGAAGAATAAATACTTGGATGACTGAATAAAAGTTTGGTTGATTGAAAATGTTGAGATAAAAAAATTCGGAAATCTATCAACATTAATTATTAAAATATATATGTAATGTAAATGCTTAATCTCGGATATTTAATCTCATTCCATTGGGTTTGTACATTGATAACCGTTACGTTATCCTAACCATCCTGGGACTAAGTATATGAACTACGCCTGGAAATAAGTAGTGAACAATCAAACCTGACAATCCTGCAGAAAAAATACTGTCAGAATGACAAAACATAGCTTTATTTGCTTATGAGAGTTTTGGTAGCTTAAGTAGTTTCGGCATTGTCGATGAAAGAGGAGCTCCTGGATTAATTAATCAAATAAAAAAGAAAAAAATGTTTTGGTTAAAAAGAATTAAAAAATTAAAATCCAAGGATTTTTGCTTCTTTTATTCCCTTTCGGAATTTTCTAATTTTTTCTCTCTTTTTTTTTTTCTTACTTTTTTTTTTGTTGATATTTTTGTATCTCGTAAAGCCTGATTAGTACGAACCAACGACAAATGACGAGCAGTAATAAAAAAAAACAGAAAGATTGTATTGAACTAACATTTCAATTGCAAAGATGATCTCTGCCTAGAAAATAAACTTTCAAAATTTTCACCGTTTACTTGTGTTTGATATATAATAATTCTTGTAACCTGGCCAAAATAGGATTCAATAGGAAGGGGTCTGA